>JANSTW010083003.1:0-19299 GCA_027564275.1 Diadocidia ferruginosa | reverse complement strand
TTTTACAGAAAATCGATTTAAAGTTTTGGTTTTACATAAGCAGCAATAAATTTTTTTATTTTAAAAAATTTTATAACTTCGTCAGTTTGGCTAATATAAATATTAATTTTACTCAGTATATGCAGCTTGACACGGGCAATTCAAATCTGGTACTATCTCAAAAGTGCACTTACAATCTTTTTCCAGGGACCCACTGATATATGTAGATTGTAGATAGTTAGAAATAGCAATTTAGTATATTCGAGTATTGTATTTAGAAAAGAAAACAATTTTTATGAAAAATATTAGAGTCATTCATTCAACTATATATACATTTTCTTGGTTGTTTTTCATTTTGTAAATTGTTTTTTGTGGTTTTTGCTTTTATTGTTTTTTACGTTTTTACGTTCACTATATATAGAAACTCTCGTGTATATACATATTTTAAAATATTCAACAAATCAATTCCGTTGGTGTTCTATATAATATTATCTTAAATTTTTGCTTTTACAATTCATTAAAAAAATCCATACATAAGTCTATAAGTACCCGATTACTCGAACCCCTATCGACTTAAAGCAATTTTTTCAATTTTTCGACTATTGCTCGAATTACTATCATCAAAGATGAGTTATTAGTATGGTCCCATACTCTGGGATTGCATTTGGACTCTCTAGGTCAAAGATGAAGGAAGGCTCCCATACGATTTTTTTTCTTCTAAAAATGACCGAAAAATATGAGCATATAGAGAAAGTTTTTTTTGCCAATAAACGGATTTGGACAAATTTTAGTAGGGGTGAGCTTTTAGTGGTCCTATATACTCTAAGATTGCATTTGGAGCCTCTAGATCAAAGATGACCCATACGACTTTTTTCCAAAAATGGCCGAAAAATATGAGCATATACGTAATGAAGCTATTGAATTTGGCTTACTTCTGACGTCACGCCTTAAGAGTGAATGGTACATACATTTTTTAAAGAGGGGAATATGAGGATGATTATGAGAGGGTTTGAGTTTGGTAAATCTTAGTGTAAGGGTAGGTTTTAAGTGCCCTTATATACTCTGAGATTCCACTTGAGGTTTCTAGGTTAAAGACGTATTTTTTGTTGTTGTTAATATCTAATTAAAAATGTAAACTAACAAAGAATGTTTTGATTTATATCAGTTTTCAAATGTTAAAATATAGTAAAAGCAGCATCTCAGTTGTACTGGGATTCTCGGACTGATTTTTTTTCTCGAGAAAATGGATTTAAAAAAAATATTTTTATAGTTTGTTAAAAATAGTAAATTAATTAAAAGCGTTTTTTGTAATATTTTTCTTAGAGAATATGCAAAAAGCATCATACAATTGATATACAATGTATAAGATGGACGAATTTCGTGTTTATTCAACAGAAAAAAAATCAAAATATTTATACGTTTAATATTGTTGAAAATGTATATACAATTTACAAACCAACAATATTAATTTGTTAATTTCTAAAAAAAAACATAATATAAAACATAGTTGAGGGGTGAAATTTTGTGCAACTTTTTGTTGTAAAAATGTTGTATAAACTTGAAAAAAAATTGAGGCAAAATCGACAAGAATTTAACACATGCGTTTTTCAAACTTAAAATCGTACGTATTAGTAGACTGTTCGATATTAAAAAATTGTCGATATTACGGTATTTTGATGAATAATAGATATTTTTCGATATATCGATGAATTTAAAAGAGTAAAAAATTGATTTTTGAGTTAAAATTAATTAATTATTTAACAAATTAAAAAATATCAAACAAACGATGCTTATTATTAAACTTCAGTCACTTTTGAGAAAATCTAGCAAAAAAATTTTATTATCGATAATATGGTCCACAATTAATATCGATATTCGATATATGTACATTGTTGGAAAAATATCGAAATTTAAATATATATTTATCGATTTATAGATAAATCGATCAGCCTTACATATTGCTTGAATTCAAATGTCAATGTTGTTGTAAAAATTCAAAATGGTGGTTAAATCGAAAATAAATTAGTCGATGCACATGATATTCGAACTTAATTTCAAAATGATTGATTGGTCGACGTTTTTTTAAATATAAATTTAGTGTTAATTCTATATATTATAGTAAAATAACTTTAAAATTTGTGGTGATATATAATAATTCTAATAATATTTGTATATTTGAAAATACCGCTTTTCATTTTTTACCATAAAATTTTCTGTTTTCAACAAAAAGAGGCACAAAATCTTACTCCGCACAGTGAAGGTATTTCCCTTGAAATTAAATGTAAATTATAGTTTTTCTCAGAACAAAATTATACGAAAATAGAAAAAACCACAAATATATGAAATGGTGTATATATACTTTGAAAACCCATTTTCATTAGTATATACAATATAGAATTGTTTTTCTTATATATAAAGATTCTTATATACAACAAATTAGTATATAGTGTGCGCACATTATTATAGTTATATGCGCTCGTAAAATTTAACAGGAAGGAAACTGATGTATCTTAAAGATACACATGAGATCATTATTTTATTAGTTATATATAGTTAAGTATATAGTTAAGTATATAAAACACATTTAATAACAAGCAAAAATGACAATATAATAACAATAACAATAACTATATGGGTGAATAAAATAATTAATAAAGTTTTGCTCAAACGTATAGTATAGCGGGAGGCCATTTGGGGCAGCAAAAATTTATTGTTTTGCAATGTGCGTGAATTAATATTTATAGAAAATCAATTTTTATGTGTAAATCGATTTATGTATATATGTGTGCGATTTAATGATGTGTACGATAAAAAGCTAATAATATATTGTTTTGTTTTGTTTAGCAGCAGCAGTTACATCGAGAGTTACACATAAACATTAAAAAAATACATATTTTATGTAATAATAATAATAATAGAATAGCCCATTGACTACGCATATATTGTTATATTATATAGGTAATTTAATGTTTCATCAAATTAATTTTTAAGAGACTTTCCATCTTGTTTATTAATTTATTTAATTTATTATGCTATATATATCATGCGGAGTGTTTGGTTTTATCTTAGTGTAGAACTTCTAGATTTATTATCTTAGAAACATTAAATAAAAAAAAAATCTTAATCTGTTTAATCATATTATACAACGATTATGATTTTAAACAGGCTCTCCACCGAAATATTAATATTATATCACTTTGACAGTTCGAACGAAGCAAAAGCTTACGCATACTTTTTTAGAACTAACATTATACACAACATAACATTTACAGTAAATAAATTACATTTTACTTCTAGATGACTAAAAGTTATAAAATATTAAATATTTCGAACTATCGTAAAAGTTTAAAATGTGTAGCTAGTCAGGAGGTTAGTTAAAAATTGATTGCAAGATGTATATAACAAAAAACAAACAAACAAGAAGGTGACATGATAAAACACCAAGCTTTTTTCGTCATTTTTTTCTAATCCTCAAACCTGTTGTAACCGCCAATATATTAACTCAAAGCTTTGTGTATAATTTTTAGAAAGGACATTTAATCGTTTTAACAGTTTTTAGCGAAGACACAAACAATAAATACGTTTTCGTTTAATTTAAGCTTGGCTTAGCTTTTGGGTATTATGTCTTCGGGTGTTATGTCAGGTCACTAATAAGAATGCTATCTAGTAAGATATAGTAAGGAGTACAACAAGTTTTTAAAAATTATATTAATTTACAAATATCAAATTTTAGAATCGTTCTAATACAATAAAAAGCAACAAAATTAATATTAAATCGCAAGAAAATGTTTAGCCTAAGTTAATTACAAAATTTTAATTAAAATCAATTAATTTGATATCTGCCAGTTCAATCTATAAAAAATACTTCGATATTATAACTTTTAACATTATTGCCAAACGAAAGATTATATCCATATAAAATATATAGCTTTTAAATCGGTAAAAGATACAAAACATTTACAAAGCTATGGATATAAAAAGCAACAAAAAAAGCCTTCAGAATTTTTGCGTGGTATATTATTAAATTGTTGCGGGTAAACCCTTAATGATTATATATATGCACTGATTTATGTCAGACATTTTCGCATTGAGGGTATTTTTATTTTTTCAAATAAAATATAAATATTTATTGTATTGTACTGTGTAGTTAGTATACACTGTATAAAATAATTTGCCCAACAAACATTTCGTTCAACAAAAGAAAATATTTACTTTTTTTCGACCGTGAAAACTATTCGCCACAGCCATTTAAAAAAGTGTCTTTACTCATATAACGACAAGAGGTGCCCTATTTCTAGGCTTACCAGTTGTTAGTGGAGATGGATAACACTCGCTAGATAGTGCCAAATAGGCATATCTTCAAATGAAGTGAATCAATAAGATATGTTTAGCTGAAGCGAATTGTAACAAGAAACGTAGCTTCAGCTAAACATATCTCAATGATTTACTTTATTTGAAGAAATAGTGCAACTCTTATCGGTATATGAGTAAAGACACTTTTTGGAAAGCAACCATGTTTATGAAAATGATCAAATTTATCAATTAATACAAGTTATACAGACTTATAAGCATGCCTATCGTTTTGGTTCACGTTTGCTTTTTGGTTTTCTTTCTTTCATATTTCTATACCTGGGGCTGCGTTCTGAAACTAAACAATGTTTGTTTAATATTGCCTCTTTAACATGGATAACATTGACAGATTTTACTGTGAATGCTTATTCAACTGACATTGTTAGTTTCTGAACGTAATGCTGCCAGTTTTTTGGCTTATTAAACTAAATTTTAGTTTCTGAACGACGTTTCGTTTAATAAGCAATGCTTAATAAGCTTTGTTTATTTTCGGAATGTAGCCCGAAACGTGAATTAACGTAGGAACTGCTCTGTGCTATAGTTCAGAAAAACTCAGGAACATTCACGAACTATTTCTGAGATTTTCTGAAATTGTCTAAGTGGGTATAAAATACTTTGAAATTTGAATCAAGAGAAATAATATTTTGGTTTTGAGACAGAAAATTTAGTATTAACATCTTATGAAATGTTTAGATAATAATTGATAAGCGCAAACGGGCGTATTGGTAAAGTGAATCGTCTTTTTTTAGATATTTGAAAAAATTTAAATAAATTAAATAAAAAATCAAATTTTCTTGTAACAATTTTTTTAAATACAAACGAATACATATTTTATTAAACTAAATGCTTACTGGGTCATAGAACATTTTCATCTATATGTTTATTACATAACTATTCAACTATATATCCATATGATGTTGATATACAATAAAATTGAATTTATATATTTTTTTTGTATTTTCTTTTATGGATTATGTGCTATATACATACATATGTATAGATAAATTAGGCAATATATAAGCACATAATACTCGCATCTATAGACATACGCGCATAGTTTCGATATCAATAAAAAGAAAACTCTTACAATTTAGTGGAAATTTACCTTTTTAGCTTAATATCTGATTTTCTCTATAAATACAATACAATATTCTATGTACTATAGGAGAAAAAAAATATTTCACCCAAAACATCGATGATATTAAGAAATTGTGTGTACGTACCTTTTTGTGTGCTATATGCGTGCGGCTAAATCACCGTTTCAAAACGCATTTAGATATAAATGGCAGAAAAAATGGCTAAACAAAAACGAAATTCATTTCATTTTCTTTTCTATGTCTATTTATATATTTTCATATCCGTGTACTTTATAGTGTATATATAATGTGTGAGTAAAACTGATATTTTTTCATTGTGAAACCAAATACCTTCGTATATTATATCTTTGGATCAATAAGCAATTGTGGACTCCCATACATTTTTTTACAAAAATGTGCACAGACTTAAATAATAAAAAAATGATTAAAATATTGAATTTTAGTTTTCAGGTGTGCTTTAAATTCGGCATTGAAATTCAAAATACTAAAAATGGCGGCCTCAATATGGCGTCCGATAAGTTTATTACATTTTTGATAACATTTTCATGAATTCAAGTTTTTGAGAGTAATGATTTTGATTAAGGTGCTAAAATTTTCTAAAAATTTAATTTATTTAAATTAAAAATGAAGGTTTTAATATGGCGGCATTTATGTTGCAATAATTACTTTTAACGTCATATTTAGGCCACCATTTAATTTTTGTTTAAAATTTCAATAAACTAAATTTCAAACAGAGTTTTCATTGGTGTTTAATTTTCGTTTTAAGAAGCCAAATTTTAAAATAAAAAATGGCGCTTCCAATATGGCTGCCACAAGTAAAATTAAATATAGTTCAAGGTCAGTATAAAATCAACCAATTTTTTTTAGTCAAAATATTAAAAAAATCAGTATGAATATTAAACTGATTTTAGTAAAAAAAATTTACGTCCAGAGTTAATCGAGTTGACTCGTATTTAATTTACGTATAAATATAATATAAACGAAAAACAACACCATATTATATACAATCGTATTTGTGTACATTCCGGGTACAATTATAATTAATTAATAATATAATCTGCATATTTTATGGACCATTTGCTTCAATTTTGCAAATATATACCAAATTTATAATATTAAATGTTTGTTGTTATTTCGATTATGTACCTCTATGGTACTCTTCCATTCCATATTACAATATTACGTTTAAATATCGACGGTTAAACGAGAAATTCTCCGATCATCAATTTTGGAGCATTTTGAGTTAAAAATGCAGGTTTGTTATATTTTTTATAGGCAATCGATTGAACGTAGCGTGACCATCCAAAAATATATTTTAGTACATAATTTTTGACATTTAGAAAATCTCATACCCTATTAACACTCTAACCGGCAGGTCCGCCTTAAGACGGACTTGAAAAAATGATATTTGCTTGATTTAAAAAAAAATTGTATTGGCTTAAAATTGCGTTGCTAAAAAAAGTAAAAATTGATTGGACGGTTAGAGGGTAAAGTACTTATCAAAACATACAGTTTATTGTATTTTGGATGATAGGAGAATTTCTTGTTTAACCCTCGATAAATAGATTTCATGAATACATTGTGTTCTATACCTGGGCACATACAATACAATTAATAATATTATGCTGGTTTAAATGTTGTTAAATTAAATTGTACAAAATCATATACATATAATAATAATAAATTGAATGTATATTACAATATATTTAGAAATGGAATATTTAATATTATTAAACAACAACAACAAATTTAATAATATTAAATTATTGATTGTTTTTAAAACTGGTTATAAATGTATGAATTTGCTTATAAACGCAAATATAAAATAATGACATGACATGTAACAAAATAACAAAAATTATAGTCAATGTGTATTTGAAATTGTAAAAAAAATATCTATAGAATTGTTATACGTTCGTGTGTGGAAAGAATTATAAGTTTTATTGGCCGGTGGATGCTGCGATGCCTTTTACAGAGAGCAGCATCGTAACAGTGTTGATGATGATGAAGATAAAAAGAAGATTCTTTTTCTTCTATATAACTCATTAAATTTAATATTGAAGGTTCGAATGCATTTTTGGCTATCTGATTTTTTATTTGAAATTTATTAAAATTGCCAAAAGTAAGACTAAATATCGCAAATGATTATCAAAAAAAAATTGACCAATTTTTTTTCTGTCAAATCGAAATTTTTAATTGAAGGTAAACAAAAAATACAAGAAAATAAAATTCTAGTACACTTATATAGTCACAGACAAAAATAATTACCAGACCAATCATGCTGAATAACAAAATTATCTAGTTAATTCCACAGGAAATGGACCTACGACTAAATGGAGCTTTTTTAGCGAGCTTATTATCATCATGATACAACATTATTAAATACAAAAAAAAACATTTTATGTAAATAATTGTTGATTAAAGTATTTAATCGACATTTTTCCAGCTAAATTTAAATAAATTGCTTAAATCATTTTTTTACGTTTCGCCTAGTTTATATACATCATCAGATCTGGAGTCTTATTATATATTATTTAAATTGAGACAGATGAGCTGGAAATATTGGGATTAAATCCTTTAATCAAACAATATTTTTATTTTATTTTATTAGCTCATATTTTGTTGTCATAATTTTGTATGTCTGGTTTGAAATAAAAATGTATATAATTTTTAAAATTTATTTTTGTCTTATTGTTTTATTTCCAAAAATAAAAATTATTGCTTCCTCAAAAATCAGAAATATTGCAGATAGACTAAAATGCATTAGGGCCGTCAATATGCAAACATTATATTAAATTATTAAAAAAGGAATTGTATTTGATTTTTTTTTGTGATCATCCTGTTCTGACTCATTATTCTTTAATAAGATGAATGAATCACATTTGAGAAGAACTATTTTATTACTAAAATTTGTACACAATGTGTTCAATTTTTCAAACCAAAAAAAAAGTTGATATTCGTGTTTCATTGAATTTTGAATGTTTTTTTAAAAAGTTTTTTTTTTTACTGAAGATAAAGAATTTTAAGTTATTGGCAGGTTGATTTTGATATGTGTGGCACTTTGTAAAGTTGTATTTTTTTGGCAAGAAAAAAATCTAAATTTTTTATAGTAAATTACTTGTCATACAAAAAAATCGGTAAATGCTCAACTTTTGCCAAAAAAAATGTTAAGAACCAAGCTTAACACAGAGTTTGTTTCATGAACTGAAATAATGAACCTGCTTTTTTATAAAATTGTTGCGAAGTTGGCAATTATATGCAAATACATAGTCTTCTTGAATATGTGTCATGCTATAGCAAATTTTATAGTCAATAAGGTAAACAAGAATTTAAGAAAAATTTTATTGGTTACAATATTTTTTATTTGCGTATAAAGTTAGTTTTTTGATCAATTCGGCATATTAAAAATTTATATTAAAAAAAAAAACAAAAAAAAATAAAAAACAAAATTTTTAAATATGATTGGCGATGTCATGATTTTTTTTTGCCAGCTATAAAATTGTAGACAAAATATTTCATTGTGAATATTTTTATAGCTTATTATATATTTGGAAATAGACCTGACATTTCTACCATACCATCGCTGACAAAATTTTGTCTGCGATTCTTGTCCCTATCGCACTTTAATATTTTTCTTGTATAAAAGGTATTTTTCGCTCTACTTTTTTGTATCAAAATAATATGGAAATGCGCTTTTATTCAGCTTACTTAAAAAATGTTTAAAAAAAGGTATTTCATAGCCAAAAAACAACAACTTTATTATATGTTTAATAAGAAAGTATAACAAAAAAGGTAAGTTATAATAATGTAAATAAAAGAAATATAACACCATTGTCTACATTCATATTATAATAACTTTAAATAAAAAACGAAAACTGAACCGAAAACCTTTTAAGAAAATATAATAAGAGAAAGGTTAACGAAACTTTAAAAAAATCATTTTATCTTACGCATTACATTTATCTTATATACCTATGTGCAGTTCTCATGTTCAACAGATATTATATAAAATATAATATTTCTTAAATTCGCTTTTTTGTTTTCGTTTTTTTTACTTTTTATATATTTTGACTTCATACCGTTTTTTTATGCTGTTGTTATTACTCTAAAAGGTATTTATATTAAAATGCTATCATATTAAAGTGAATACAAGATGCTTCTTCATATATAACCATTACAAATTTTCGCTCATATCTTTTGAATAAATATTTGATGCTTTCGCTGTTTAAAGTTATAAGTTCCTTTCTTTTTCACAACGTTTTGGCTTTTTTTGCTGAAACTTTTTTTCTGTTTGTCTTTCTTATATACTTTTCTTATATTATTACAACAACATTCAAGTATAAGAATAACAAACGCTTATAACAACCAACGAAATTTTTATTAAAAAACAAACAAGTTAATATTATAAGTAATATTTTTTTTGCGCTACACAAATATAAATAACAAAACAAAAAATATCAAATTTTTTTTGATATTGCAAATATGATACTTATGGTGTATGGCAATTTTTTTGTTCTTTTGTTTTTTTTTACAAAAAAGGGAGCAAAAGTCAGCTTTAATTATGGAAAAAATGTATAATTTTTTTTAAAGAACCACCTCTATAGAAACTATAGTATCTATAAGCCAATGACAAACCATATAATGAAATGAAAATATGTTCTAATAATTCATCAGAAATATTTTTATTGAACAAAGATATTGGTTGTTGTTGTTTTATGTGAAATTATATTCCTAAAATTGGTCTTGTAAACAGTCATATAGTATATCATTTCTAATTATTAATTCATCATCAGCACATTTTGTGGATTGTATTATTGAACCATATAATTGAGATTTGATTTCATATACTTAAACGCGCACATCATTTTTAATGTTGTTGAGTGTTTTTATAGATTTTAATAAAAGCTTAAACCATCTCTATAGAAACTATATTATCTATAGCCCAAGACCAATGACAAATGTATTTTTGTTATATTAATATAAAATAATTTTAGTTAATTATTGTAAAAATTGGAAAAAAAAGATCAAAACGCCACGGTATTGTATCGGAAAATCGACAAATTTTCTCTTAATAAATATGGAGAAAAACGCGCTGTGGATTATCTATCCATATATAAGAGAAAATACGTCAACAAAATCATCATCATACAAATTCATGCATGTACAGGGTGATTCAATTGACGATGCGTTCCCGTCATGGGGTGATTATATGACTTATTCTAAGTAAAATTTATATTTGAGGGGAGAGGGTGGTCAATTTTTCATATTTACCGAGTTACAGAGGTTTTAAATTTATCTTACCGTTTTAGTAAAATGAAAATATTTCTTTTATTTTTCACACGATTTAAATAAAGTAAGCAGGATTAAATAGGCTATTAGTAAGCCTACCAAATAAAGAAAAGTTCATTCTACAAAAGTATTACAGATTGCTAGAAAATTACATTCGAAATAAAAAATTGGAAAAATTACCCTATGTTTTTACTTTATTTGGTACATAAAACCGAAAAAAGTGCAGTTACCCTATATTTTGAAAGCTTATTAGATTCTAAATAAATAATATCATGATTCATTTCTCGATATTTATCATAGTTTCTAAGTTTTAACACCTCAAACTTTGATAGAACTCTAAATATGTATGTAAATATGAAAAATTGACCCCCTTCCCCTCAAATATGTTTTTTTATTTAGAATAAGTCATATAATATTATAATCACCCCTTAACGGGAACGCATCGTTAATTGAATCACCCTGTATATTTAGGTATAGATATATACACCCAAAATCCCATCACCATCAAGTACTCGTAAGCCTACAAATTTTTTATTCCTTTTTCTATATATAATATTGTGTATACCTTCATTGAGTAAAATCACAATTAAAAAGGAATAAAAATCCTTTTCAAATTCAATAATAACAATTTGAAGGAAAAAAAGAAAATTTTATAGAGAGCCCGAGCCGACTACGTGTTGTGGCGAAGAAGGTATATTTACTCGCCTTTAGTGGATATACCTATAAAGCTCAATTTGTTTAAAAATAAATTATTCTAAATTAAAACTTTGATGTTGATTTTTTAATGTAATACCCATGATACTATACTTGTTTTTTGTCCTTTGCCGCGTAAATAAATTTAAAAGTAACAAGACATTTTAAGGCGAATTGATTTTGATACTTTATTATTTTATTACAAGCACAGCAACACCAATTCGCCTGAAAATTTACAAAATTCAATTTAACACATACTTGGTTTTTTGTCCTTTCCAGAGAAAAAAAATAGGAAACATGGCTGATTGTCAGACAAATTGATTTTACTATTTTTATTTTACTATAAAAACACCAACACTTATTCGCCTGAAAATTTTCTATGATTCTCTATGATAGTACAAAATGTTAGCGCTATTTCCGATTTTTTAATTTTTTACAACTTTTCTTTATTATTTTGACAGATTTTCATTTAAAATGTTCAGGAGAGTTGACGTTGCTAGCTTTATTATTATTAAAAACACAACAACACCAATTCGACTGCAAAATTTTTAAGTTTTTAGTAAAATGGATCATTTTAAGAAGAGTTGATGATATGTATTATAAGCACTGCAGCAATGCCAATTCGCCCGAAAATTTGCCAAGTTTCTTTTTAATAGTTAAAACTTGATTTAATGTAACACCCAAGACACTACTTGTTTCTTTGTTCATCCTAGCGAAAAAAAAAATTTAAATTAACAAACACCAATTCGCCTGTCAAAATTTCCATATTTCTCTATTATATAGTGCAAAATTATGTGCTACTTTCTTTCTGTTTCTGTTTCTACAACTTTCTTTCTATTATTTTAAAAGATTCTCACTTACAAAATTTTGGTAGAGTTAACGGTTTTTTTTAATTAACACAGCGACATGACTTAACATTCAAAGGCAGACCACCCAAAAGCTGTAACAAGTTTTTTTCTCGTATTTTCTAACTCTTAAACCCGTTATAACAGCCAATATATAAACCCATCGCTTTTTTTTATAATTTTAAAAGGGAAATTTAATCGTTTTTAGCTGTTAGCGAAGACTCAAACAATAAATAAGCTTTCGAGTGATTTACTGATTTTAGCTTGGTAAAACTCCTAGGGGTTATACCTTCGAGTGTTATGTCAGGTCAAGATTTAAAATAACCATTCGCCTTAAAATATTCCAAGTTTCTTTTTGTTTGTGCAAAATTATTTACGGTACTTTAACATTTTTTATTTACTTTGACAGCACTCTCTCCTTAAAAATGTTTACTCAATTTGAAACAGATATTTATTTCTTGTGACATAATTCAAATAATAATTGCAGGTGACTTCTTTTTATACTAAGTGTCCTTTCTTACGTTTTTTTTCTTCTCGTTGCTATTACTCTTATTCTATAAAGAAAATTTATTTTTGATGGCCAAGTTAAGCGAGAAAAATTAGTAATTAAATTCATTTAAAATTGTAATATAAACATTTCAATTGAAATTGACAGAATAATTTTAATTGAAGAAAAGGAAAGAGAAATAACTTTTGTCAGCAAAATGTTTAAAAAGAAATCTGGTTAAGCTCGTTATGCTGCCGAAATAAAATCTTCGCTTCATCAAATGTATGTCTTCTTTCATACTCTTAATTTTTTCTGAAGATGTCCACATTATTGATAGAAACGTCATAACCAACGAATACATGCAGTTTTTTCTCGACAAATATTTAACACAAAAAATTAATATTATTCGACGTATTTCCTCCAATAATGTGGACAATGGACATCCTTAAAAAAAATAAGAGTATACTATAAATAAAAAATTTGAAAAATTAAAGTAACACCCTGCGAATTACCGCATAAATTTCTTCAGAAATAACACTCGACGAATTAACCCTCGAAAGAAATTACACCCAAATAATTTTTGTTTTATATTCAAAAACGAAATAACTCGCGAATTAATTAACCATAAAACGAAATAACACCCAAAATAATTTTAAACTAATATATTAAAATGGTAATAACACCCGACGAATTAACCCTCGAAAGAAATAACACCCAAATAATTTTGGTATGTTCAAAAACGAAATAACCCCTAAAATGAATTAACTAATTTTTTTAATTAACTCCCAATTTTTTGTTCTTCAAAACTATACGAAATACCACCCGACAAATTATTCTCTGAAAGAAATAACACCAAATAATTTTTTTTAATAACGTTAAAAACGTCACCAAAGGAATACACGCCCGAAGGAAATAAAAATTACACCCAAAATATTTTTTTGTAAGCAAAATTTTAGCGTGTTTTGCAATAAAAGTATATTTTGGGTGTTATCTCATTTAGGCGATAATTCCTTCAGGGGTTGTTCCGTTTTTAATTAAAAATATGTAAAAATGTATTTGGGTGGTATTTCTTTCAGGGGTTAATTCGTCGGGTATTACTTAGTTTAGTTTTTATGAAAAAAAATTTGGGCGGTAATTCCAAAATTTTGGGAGTTAATTCCGGTGGTTTTTTAAGGAAAATTTTAGTATGTTGTGCAATTAAAGGTTTTGTTTTTGGTGTTATCTCGTCTGGGCGTTAATTCCTTTAGGGGTTATTTCGTTTTTAATTAAAAAAAATGTATTTGGGTATTATTTCTTCCAGGGGTTAATTCGTCGGGTGTTATTTAGTTTAGTTTTTATTAAAAAAAAATTGGGCGGTATTTCCAAAAATTTGGGAAGTAATTCGAGTGGTTTTTTAAATGAAAATTTTAGTGTGTTTGCTATAAAAGTATATTTTGGGTATTATCTCTTTTGAACTGTAATTTTTTAGGAGATTATTTCGTTTTTGAATAAAAAAAGTTGATTTGGTGCCATTTCTATCGGGGATAAATTCGTCGGGTGTTATTTAGTTTAGTTTTTATGAACAAAATTTGGGCGGTAATTCCAAAAATTTGCGAGTTAATTCCTTTGGGAGTTATTTTATTTTTGAATATAAAAAAATATTTGGGTGTTATTGCTTTCAGGGGTTCATTTGTCGAGTGTTATTTCTAAAGAAACAAAATTGGGCGTTTATTCCTAGGGTGTTATTTCATGTAATGATTGTTAATACAGCGAAGATCCAATTCAACTTGCGTAATTCCTTCCACCATAGATTATAAATTGATAGTATGTTCAATTAAAGTTTTTTTAGAAAAATGAAATTCAAAGCACCCGGAAATGAACTTTGCAATTGCTAAGCAATTCTTTAAAAATTCATATATAATTGTTATAACTGAAAATAATCGAAACCAAAGTAACCAAAACCGAGACATATTTTAAAAATTTAATTTTAAATTCAAAATTTTCTAAAAAATTATTTCATTTCAATTTGAAGCATTGCCGAAGTAGCAATAAAAGTGAAAAAGATTTTAATTTCTTTTTTTCGATTTCTTTAGAAAAAAGAACATAAAAATTTTCAATAAAAATAATTTGAATCTCTTTGTCGTGTGTGAATGAAATAATTTTGTTGTGTGAAGCAAAAAAACGAAAAATCTAAAAATGGAAGAATCGCCACAAAATGATGTTGGAAAAGATATTTGTGAAAAATTATCAGATGATCAGCAAAATAATAATAATAGTGATGGGACCAAAGACAATAATATTGTGGATAAGAAACCTAAGCAAAAAAGTATTTTTACTTCGAGTTCAATGACCAGCAAGGTATGTTTGAAGTTTGTTTATATTTTAAAATAAGTATAGCGCCTATATATTGCTTCTTTAGATAAATTACAATGTAGCTGCATCACCATTTGTATCGTCGTCGTCTCAAAAAACGAGCAACGATGTGCCTCTTGCCGCAAGTAGTCCAAACAATACGAACGTTTCATCGAGAATCGCGATTCAACCGACCGCTTACCAACGATCACAATCGCCCATCTTGTACAACATACCAAAGGCAATTTTACGTTCAACTTCTGTGCAACAATACAGTCCGACTTACTATCAAACTTTCAACGAAGTTGATGTGCCAAGAAATGTAAATTTAAAAAAAAAATCAGTTTTTAAATTAATTTTGAATTTTTTAGCTTTCGCATAATTTTGTTTATTCAACTAATCCCTATTCGGCACGTCTGTCGCGATCTCAGCGTACCGATTATATGGATTCGGCAAGATCTTTTGGACCGGTGGCTCTATCCAATGGAACGATTCAGGTTCGGTTGAGAGAAGGAATTAGGTGAGTTTTTTGAGAAAAATAATAATTAAAAAATATCCACGAGAATTATAGTAATTTTAAAATAATAAGTTTATAGTTTACCGGCTTAGCTCTATCGAACTTGTCCATTCCTCTAAAAGTAGTCAAATTTAGCAAGCTCTGAAACGCTTTTAAAAATAACCAAAATCCTAAACTGTCCTAAACCGAAAAAGCAAACCTGATTGAATATATGTAGTGAAATTGGTCTGGTTAATATTTATATTGTCTGGACTGAAACAAAAACCAGGGTTGCTTTTTTATAAAATACATTTTTTGGTTTCAGGGCATTTCGTTACTAGGTTTTTCGGTACGAGGCCATTCGGTGCCAGGGTATTTCGGTGCCATAGGGTATTTCAGTGCCACGGCTTTCGAAAAAATAATTTAGGATTTTGATTATTTTTTAAAGGAGTATCAGAAGTTGTCAAATTTAACCAATTTAAGAGGAATAGACAAAGAATGGAAATTTCGGGGCTTTTGGTGCCACAACTTTTCGGTGCTACAGCTTTCGGCTGAACTTCAGTACAGCGAATATTCTACAAATAGAACCTTACCCCTTCTATACTGTAAAAGATCACCTTCCGACCAAAAAATTATACTAGGAATTTTGGAGGACACCCCCCCTTTCGGCAGGGGGGGAGGTTATAGTTTGTATGCATAAGTTTTAAAGTGCAATACTATGATGTCACACCTATACAGAATGTAAGAGTAGGCAAATTAAACATCCCATTTCAAAATGGGAGGGGCTTATATTGTTTACACGAAAAATATGAAAAATACATTATTACATGGGTTGTGTGTATTCAAATAAAAGGTCTTGACAAGAGCTACAATTTTAGTTTTAAGGATTTTAGTCTATCGTTTCCCTTTCTGTTTGCATACAGGCAAATAAAATGTTCCTTCTAAGAAATCCTTTGACCCTTCCTAGTGGTCGATTGAAAGACAATGGACTACAACTCTTTGAACTAAAGTTGTAGCTCTTATCAAGACCTTTCATTTCACACAACCCGAATAAATATTTATATTTCAATATTTTTTATACAAAAGTTAAGCCTTTCCCATTTTGAATTCCCTACAAAAAATTTTAATTTGCCTATTCTTCCATTCTGTATAGCTGTGGAATGAAAATATTTCATTTTAATTCATTGCATACAAACTTTAAACCCCTTTAAACTTTAAACCCCTCCTCTGCAGGGTTTTTTTCAATAGTCGTAGTATAATTTTTTTGTCGGGGATGACCCTTTACAGGATAGAAGGGGTGGGGTCCTATTTAAAGCATATTCGCTATACTGCAGATTCGTCATAAGGAGATCTGTGGTTCGCAACTATAGTAACGTATTTCGTATTTTGGTTTTGGTTTTACAAGTTTTCCAATTTTGGTTTTGGTTTTCGGTTTTATATAACCACAATATCAAATCTTAAAACCAAATCCAAACATTTTTATCGGAAATTGATTTCCGTCCCTGTCAAAAATATTGGTATCTATCATCTGTGGCAAAAACGGCCTTTCATATTATTTGGAATTCTCTGAAGGATCAGCCACTTAAACCAAACCATACCTGAACCCTAAATCTCTGAGTTTAGACGACCTCTTGTCTGAAATTTTTTCAAGTTTTTATAATATAAAGTGTTCAAAGGAAAAAAATTTCAACTTACTGAATTTTTCCTTTAATATGGTGAAAAATTGTTTATCATTTGTACTTGTATATTTAGTCAATTCTTTTAGCAAAATTGCTGCATCGTTTTCATTTAAAATATAGGCGGCCTGCAGATTGTTATTTAAAATATTGGTAAACATTACATATTCTTCAATAAGAGCAGACCTTCAATTACATAATATGAAAGAGATTTTACTAATTTGTCTTTTTTTTCATTTATTTAAATAAGTATACTTAGATTTCCAAAATACTCTAAGCCTTGGGTTGTGCTTCATTTCTGAAATAAATTCGTCTGTAACGCATATGGGTATTTTATGTTTTGCTACATCTTCAAATGTATTTATAAGTAATTTTTCATGAGACTGATGAATATTGTCTAAATACAAAAATCCTGTAAATAAAAGTCCAGCCAATAGTGCAAATACAGATACAAATAACTGTAAAATCAATTCTGATCGATTAGAGACTCGAAGGCCAGAAGTTGTACCAAAAGTCATTCCAAATGTTTCAAAGAAAATTGTTCCATAGCTATGATTTATTGATGTCCTCAGTATAGTTTGTACACATTTTCGAAGTAATGCAAAAATAACCGTTACGATTCCCCAAATATAAACAATGGGAACATTTATCACATCTTTCCAACTAAGTGTTGCGTCAAGTTTGATTGAATTCGGTACTAAGATAACTTTTGTTTTTTGAGTATGTGGATACAAATAAAAAAACTGTCGGTGCAAATTAAAAGGTACTTCTTTAAGAATCAAGTTCCCCGGTCGCACGCTCCTAAAAATGTGTTATTGTTAATATGGTGGTCTGGGTTAGTACTTAGGAGTGACAGGGTAGATATTGACCGTATGTATGCTTATTCCAGCTACATTTCAGTGTTGTTACTCTTATATTCCTGAGCAAGTGCTTCTTTTACCTCTTCGAGAAGAACCAACAACCAACCGAATCTTGCTAAAACTATAAGTACTTAAACCGTTAGTTCAGAAGTGTTAGACTAGAATATGTAGCTATGGACTTGTAACCCGCAATACTAAAGCAAAATTACAAACGAAACATCAAGAAATAGCCTAGGATGTGTACAAAATTACCTATAACGACTTTTGGCTTACGAAAACGGAACGATTTGGAACCTGGAACGTCAGAACAATGCAGCAACCCACAATACTTGTGCAACTTGGTCGATTATTAAATTGAAAGTTCTCGGTCTAAGTGGAGATAGAGTAACATCAAGTAGTGAGACACTTCTCTTTTCTGGTAAGCTACAATGTAAAGACTACCAAAGTTGGAGTTGGTTTCTTGTTAAGCACAAACGCAAAGCAATGTTTAATGAATTGACAACCAACAATTAATATCAGACATAACTGCACGTTCCAAAACAAGTGCCTACATTTATTCAAGCTTATTTACCCACACAACAAGCATCTTTAGACGAAAATAATGCTTTTAATGATAAAATGAATCAAACGATTATATATCGCTCAGGGACGTCATTTCAAGAAATTGTTGGGGGGGGTAAATCAAGATTTTTTTTAAATGTACAATATTTAAGTCAATTCTAGGTCGTAAGCAGCGCTGTATTATGGTCTTCGGGGGCCCTAGACAAATCAAAAATTGAAAACCCCTGACCTGGTTTGATTTGTGTATATAGTAAAAATGGTCAAATATGAGATATGTTCGCCTGTTTAGTGTCAATAATATATTCATTCGTTAACATATTACCAAAGGTAAGACTTTTTCTTAAATATATCACCGAAAAATATGTTTTTTGTATAAAAATCTGTATAGTTCCCTCAATCGTATAAGTAAAAGTGCCTTTTAGCGAAATTTTTTAATAAAAATATCGTAAAACAGAAATTTTATAATTTGGGGACCTCCTTGGTATTTGACTATTTGATAGAAATCTGTACTACTCTTTTCATCGGAATAACTAACAGAAAGATCACAATTATACATGCATCAAATTAAAATAGCCGCGCAGCGAAATTTGTTGAAATAAAATATCGTAAAACACGAAATTTTGAAAGTTTGGGGA
>JANSTW010082892.1:5216-19312 GCA_027564275.1 Diadocidia ferruginosa | reverse complement strand
GATTGGAAAAAGATTCTTTGGTCAGACGAATCAAAGTTTAATCTTTTTAACAGTGATGGAAAAGGTTACATTCGTCGGCCAAAAAATGAACGACATAACCCAAAATACACTGTACCTACAGTTAAGTTTGGTGGCGGTAATATAATGGTTTGGAGTTGTTTTTCGTGGTTTGGTGTTGGTCCTTTGCATCGCATTACTGATAAAATGGACCAAATTCAATATCGGGAAATTCTTGAAACTGTTATGTTACCTTACGCTACACAAAACATGCCTGTAGGGTGGTCGTTCATGCAGGACAACGACCCCAAACACACTTCTAAAACAGTAAAAGCGTGGATTGGCAATAACAGCATCTCTTTGTTGACGCAGTCGCCTGACCTTAACCCTATTGAACACATGTGGGCGGAGGTGGAAAGACGATTGCACGGCCAAAAATTTAACAATAGAGATGCCTTATTTGAGGCCGTAAATAATACCTAGGGTTGGTTGCCAATAGCACTAATTCATAACCTGGTAGAGTCTCTTCCTCGCCGTTGCCAATCTGTTATTAATGCTAAAGGATTTTCAACTAAATATTGATCAATTGTAAAATTTGTTATTTTATGCCAATGTTTTGTCCGAACGGAAATTTAAAGGACGCATGCAAAAGTGGATGCAAAATATCTCACTCTCTCACTCTTTCGTTGTTTTGTTTATTTTTATTTATTTAATACATAATTTTTAATATATTTTATTGAATTATTAACACATACAATTTTTACTTTTTCGAATATTTTTTTTTTGTATTTGTTGTTTTCTATTTTTCTTATAATTTGTTTTTCATGTACTATGTTTTGAACCAATAAATGAATCATCTGGAAGTTGATATACAGTAGCGGACAAAACATTGGCATAATTTTTAAAGTTTTTGTTTAAACAATTTTTCAAGAAAAATTTTGCCTTATGTTTTGGGAGATTAAAATCAGCATTAAAACATCTAGAAAAAATTAAGGATATATTAAAGAAATATAACGAAATCTTCGAAACACAACTAAAGGATGGAATAATAGAATAGGTAATAAATAAAAAATAAATTAACTTCAGACATTATCTGGCTCATCATCATCATAAAACAACTAAAAACAACCACAGAAGTAAGAGTAGTATTTGATGAGTCAGCAAAATCAAGAAAATCAAGAAAATTAGCAAAAAGTTTGAATGTTTGTTTATATAAAGGACCTACTTTTTTTTATTCGGAGTACTATTAAGATTTAGGACTTCAAAAATAGCAATAGCTTGTGATTTCGAATAAGCATTTCATCAAATACAACTGGATAAAACCGACAGAGACGTAACAAGGTTTTTATGTTTAAAAAATATAAATAAACAATTAAAAAACGATAATACAAATATATAGATTTACGATGTACCGTTTGGAGTAGTATTCAGTCCATTCCACTACTTAGACATCACTTATTGCAGAAAAACACATAATTATATAAAGAAATTAATGATAACATATACGCATGCAATCAAGAAGCAAAAATAAAATGTATAGAAAGCATAAAGGTATTTTTCGATATCAAATAAAAAAAGAATTTAGAGATAAAAAAGATGACACAAGTCTCTTATGAATGATTTGACTTTCCTTTATAGTCTTTTCAACTAAATCTTCTGTTTTTAATGTATTTGGATTCACTTCATCTATTTTTAATATTTTTTCAATAGTCTTATGAATGATTTTTGTTTTACTGTGTATTTAAATTATAAATTTATTATTGAATACAAATTTTCCTTCATTAATTCTACTTGTTTCCCACCGACATAATTTACATGTTTTTTATCAGTACTTGCTAAAATATTAGCTATAACTTGCAATTGACTTTCGATGATGAATTCGTATGATTTTCAATATTTTTGGCCATAAATTTTATTTTATTGTAACAAACATTTCTTTCTAAATTATAAATAGACTATGAGCAAACAAAAGTGATTAAATTTTACATAGCATCTATAAAATATTAAGCCTAAGCGTAATTAATGAATTTTATAGAATTTGTTATATTTCGCTTATAAGCTATGATATCATTAATTATTCTTTAATGAATAAAACAAACAAATTTTGTTTATTTTGTGTACATATTTAGAAATCATAAATTATAAATTTAAGAATTACAGTACAAATAGTACATTGCTAATAAATAAATTTTAATTCATTATTGTGTTTTGTCTGACAAATTATAAAAAAACAAAATGAATTAAGAGCAGAAAAAGCAATTGAAAATAAAAGTCATATGAAGGAGCCTTTGATTTAATTTCTTTTTTTGTTAATTCAAAAAAAGAGGGATTAAAAAATGCATAATTTAATTATCACAAAAGTAAAAAAAAATATATATTTTTTTTAGAGCAGAAGATTTAGTTGAAAAGACTATACAGCAAAGTCAAATAAAATCAGAAACGAGCCAGATTTTAAAAATGGGAAAAAAAGTTTATGAAGAAGCATTTAACTTAACTTCTTTTTTTGATAGTTATATAATTCAAAAGAAGGGGAATCATAGTCCTTTTATAATTTAGCTATAACTTGCAATTGACTTTCGATGATGAATTCGTATCATTTTCAATGATATCATTAATTTTTTTTTTTTAATAAATAAAACAAATAGATTTTGTTATTTTGTAAGCTATGTACATATTTAGCAATTATAAATTTAAGAATTAAAGTTGAAATAGTACATTGCTAGTAAATAAATGTACTATTTTGCTATGTACTATTTCAATGATTGTTTTGCCAATTGTGGGCTATGTGAATTTCTTGATGAAGTTGCTGAGGTGCTTTGTTGTTAATTGTAGAAACTACCACAAATATCAATAGTAATGAATAACTTTATAATACTGTACACCGAAAGAATTTCTTATTTTAAGTTTAAAGAATGGTTAGAACTGAGCGTTATAATAAAATAATTTATGATTCAAAATTTAATTTGTTTTTGAGCTATTTAAAAAAATATCACTATTGAAAAAATATCAAAAATAGATGAAGTGAATCCAAATGAATTAAAAACAGAAGATTTAGTTGAAAAGACTATAAAGCAAAGTCTCTATAAACTCGGAAATGCCTTTCACTTATTATTGTTATTGGATAATATTTTCATAATATATATACTATAAAAGTAAACTTCTATATAAGTAAACATTTTTAAGCTGATCTCAGTCAAGTGCAAGTTATATCTAATATTTTAGCAAGTACTGATGAAAAACATGTAAATTATGTCGGTTTGAAACAAGCAGGATTAATGAAATAAAATTTTTATTCAATAATAAATTTATAATTTAAATACACAGTAAAACAAAAATCATTCATAACACTATTAAAAAATATCAAAAATAGATGAAGTGAATCTAAATGAATTAAAAACAGAAGATTTAGTTGAAAAGACTATAAAGCAAATTCAAATAAATTATTACTTAACTTTTATGATGTCATAAAGTGGTGAAATTAAAAAAAAGCTTGTATTGCCTTTTTTTCTATATGTTGGTAGTTATCAACATAATCAACATTTGTTTTTAAATAAAGAAACTTACAACTGGCTTGTTAAAAAAATAAAGCTATGATATCATCAATTATTTTTTTAACAAGCCAGAAGTAAGCGTGTTTCTGTATTTAAAAACTTAAACAAATGTTGATTATGTTGATAACTAATCATCCAACATATATTGAAATTTCATTCCAGTTATTTATATTTAAAATAACTCATCTTTTAAAAAAATGCATAATTTAATTATAACAAAAGTAAAAAAATATATTTTTTTTATAATGCAGGTCATTAATACATTGAAATTTCATTCCATTTTTTTTTTAATTTTATTTTAACTTTATTTTTTTTAAACAACTCTTAACTTCAAAATATTAGGAAGATTTAAGATTTGTTACAAAATTCTTAAAAAATTTTCAAAATTTTACTTTAGCACGTATATTTTTTATAATTTGTCAGACAAAATTATTTCACAATAATGAATTAAAAGTTTATTTATTAGCAATGTATTATTTCTACTTTAATTCTTAAATTTATAATTGCTAAATATGTACTTACAAAATAACAAAATCTATTTGTTTTATTTATTAAAAAAATAATTAATGATATCATAGCTTAAAAGCAAAATTTAAAAAATTCAATAAAATTTATTAATGGTACATCACATTAAATAAATACAAATTTCATTTAGTTTATTTTGTTTGCTAAAATAAAAAATTACACGTCAAATTTGTGTTTCGTTTTTTTAAATATTTATCTATAAATTAAATTCAATAAACATTTCTTTGTACTTAATCAATGTTAGAATTATTTCATCATTTTATATACGTGCCATTATAAATGGTAATTTAAACATTTAGCTCAAAAACAAATTAAATTTTGAATCATAAATTATTTTATTTTTCTTTAAACTTAAAATAAGAAATTCTCACCTAAAGAATTTCTTAGTATTATAAAGTTATAAAGCAAAGTCAAATAAACTCGAAAATGCCTTTCACTTAACTTATTATTGTTATTGGATAATATTTTCATAATATATATATTATAAAATTAAAGTACTTTATAAGTAAACATTTTCCTCCTGATCAAAGTCAAGTGCATGTTATAGCTAATATTTTAGCAAGTACTGATGAAAAACATGTAAATTATGTCGGTTTGAAACAAGCATAATTACTGAAATAAAATTTTTATTCAATAATAAATTTATAATTTAAATACAATTTTGTAAAACAAAAATCATTTATAACACTATTAAAAAATATCAACAATAGATGAAGTGAATTTCTTTTCTCATGCTTCCTTCACTTTTCCTTCGTTCTGCTTTTTTTCAATTAAATTTACTATTTGTTTCATAATTTTGTTAGTTCCTTTTTTTTATTGATTCTAACAATTGTTTACATAAATTATTACTTTCACATTCTTTAAAAAATTTTATCGGTATAGTAATATCTTTAAATCCGGGCAATGTGATTATATTGAAATACTGCTTCTTAAAATAATATTCTAAAGTATTTTCTTCTTCACTATTATCAAATAATAACATTCTATGAATATCTTCTTTTTTAAATTCAAATATAGTTTTTGAACTTGTACTTACTTTAGAAGTTAAAGATTCTTCTTGATTTGAAGGTTTATATGAATAAACATAATCAAACTTGACTTCGGGCAAAGCTAACCAAAACGGTACGTATTTAAGTTTTGTTTTTTATTGCCATTTCCTAAAAAATTATTTCTTACGTCAAATATTAAATGATTTCAATATGATTTTATAAATAATAATTTTTTTAATATATATTAAATATTTTTAGTACTCAATAAATATTAGAATTGTTTCACCAATCTCTGACATATGGAAAATATATTATAATGGAAATATATTTATATATATAAAACAAATTAATTTACAAACCATACATTTTTTTATTCAGTTCTAACCTTTTTTAGACTGTTTTTAAATAATTATAAAAAAAATTTTTTAGATGTACGGTATTCTAAAATTATTCATTACTATTGCTATATGTTTTATCATTAATATGCCTCGCGGAACGTCTTTAACAGAATATGAACAAGGACAAATTGCAACGTTGGCCCTAGCATGAATAAAATTGTAAAAAAGATTGGAAGAAAAGATTCAATTTTACTACTTGGTGAAATGGGACAAAGTGGTTAATTAGCTCTAATTTTCCACAATCTTCTATTCCTTCATTCAATTCAAAAGAAAATCCACGCTCAGTTAACAATAAATTTACAGGTATTAGCGTAGCTGGTAACACTAGTAATGTAATAGATTGTACTAAATTTTCATCATGGCCAAAAATGGTCAGAATACTAGCATATGTTTACCGTTTTTTTAATACATCTTTGCGTATCAAGTCTAAATCTTTATCTGTTAACTTATTAAGCTTTTCTTCTACTGAATTGAAACTGTTTTTTTTGCTCAACGGGATTGTCTTCCGACGGAAGATGAAATCTCTAAGCTAAATCTCTTCACGGATAATTCCCTTTATCGTTGCCGGGGCCATATTGAGAACAGAAATTGTAGCGAATTTGCAAAATTTCCTATTTGGCTGTGTTTAAAAAGTAGATTTGCTTATCTTTTTATTTATCATGTCCATTGTTTACTTTTACATGCAGGACCCATTTTTCTGCTTAATTACATTCGTCAAATATGTTGGGTTTTTCAACTGTTTGTAAAGTTATTAACAAATTTTGTTTGCCTTGCAGAAAACTTTTTTGTAACCATCTGTTTACATGCTTATCATCTCGTGCAATATATTTGGAAGTTATTGAAAATCTCTCTAGCGAATCATTTATTGAAGCACTTCGTCGATTTGTTGCCCGTCGGGGCAAGCCTTCGAAGGTCATAAGTGACAACGGGAAAAATTTTATTCTTGGTAGGAAAACATTAGACCCTTCTCTCTAACATACTACTTTTCATTTCTCTGCTTATTCTGAATTTCTTAAAACTCACGGTATTAATTGGTCCTTGATTACTGAACGATCGCCATGGAAAGGAGGGTTTTTTGAGCAATTAATTGGAATGGTCAAGCATTACCTTCGTCGTGTCATAGGGAATTCTCTTCTTACTTTGTCCGAATTACATACTCTTTTGACTGAAATTGAATACGTCATCAATTGTCGTCCATTGACATTTGTCTCAGATTTTATTAAAAGTCCTAATCCAATTAGGCCCATTGATTTTCTTTCACCTAATGTCGATACAAGTATTTTGCGTCCAATCTCTTTAGTCGATCCTCATTTGAGTTCACATTCGAATCGTGAGCAACCTAAGCGATATTATTAAATTAAATTTTATATTTTTATTTTATACTTTTATACTTTTACAAAATTTTCTTTTATATAATAAAAAAATTCACTTTTTTTATTAATTAAACCTTTAAAAACTGTTAAAAATATTTTTATTTTTTCAGAGAACTCAACTAAAAACTCAACTAAAAAATCAACTAACGACAGGGGTATATTACTATCTTATTTTTTTGACAAATTAGCTTATTTAAAATTTAAATTTAGCACTGTTTAATACAACACTATATATAAATATTTTTTTGGACGCCAATAAAATTCTTTTATATTAAATATTTAAAACTTATTTTGTTTTATAGTATTATAAGTCTAATGATTTAATAAAAGATTTTGATGAGCTTAGTAAATAGTTTTAAAACAAATGGAAGGACGTTTTCAAGTAATTTTATTTTGTTTTTAAGATTTGATATTTAATTGTTTAGTTTTGCAAAAAGGTATGCTATTATAATATTATTGATTATTATACATAATACGACTTCTATTTTTTTGAATATTTTTATCATATCTGTGAGACAATCAAGTATAAAATATTCAGGAATAGTTTGAATGGTGCAGTGAACATAAGAATGTAAAAAAAGTGAAGAACTTAAAAACCTAATAACAACACGGTTTACTTCATTTACTATGTTTTGAATCAATAAATGAACCATCTGGAAGTTGATAATTATATAAAAAACTTATACAAAATGAAAATACAAAAATTTTTATTGTAACAAACATTTCTTTCTAAATTATAAATGGACTATAATCCCTCTTTTTTTGAATTATATAACTATCAAAAAAAGTAAGTTAAGTCAAAGGCTCCCTCATAAATTTTTTTTCCCATTTTTAAAATCTGGCTGGTTTCCGAGTTTATTTGACTTATATTGACTTTATAGTCTTTTCAACTAAATCTTCTGCTTTTTCTGCTCTTAGTTCATTTGGATTCACTTCATCTATTTTTGATATTTTTTCATTAGTCTTATGAATGATTTTTGTTTTATTATGTATTTTAACTATAAATTTATTATTGAATAAAAATAATGTAATAAATGACGCTAGAAAATTAGTATTCAAAGAATATTTTATTACAATATTATCATAAATCTTATGATTGAAAAAGTTTTATGTAATTTTATAATATAATACTAATAAAAAATTTTTTTTGTAATAGAATTTTCTATTTTTTTTTAATTGTCACTTAAAAAACAATGGCTAATTCCTCTAAAAAGCAAACTTTCTGATTCATCATGTTGTTGAAAATATTCTTGATAAGTCAAATCAAGTAAATTACCTCATTTTCGAGTTTATTTGACTTTGCTTTATAGTCTTTTCAACTAAATCCTTTGTTTTTAATTCATTTAGATTCAGTTTATATATTTGGTATTTTTTAATAGTGTTATGAATGATTTTTGTTTTACGGTGTATTTAAATTATAAATTTATTATTGAATAAAAATATTAAAAAAAAAAAACTTAATAAAAACATTAATAAAACTTTTATTTCATTAATCCTGCTTGTTTTACATTGACCTAATTTACATGTTTTTCATCAGTTCTTGCTAACATATTAGCTATAACATGCACTTGACTTTGATCAGGAGGAAAATGTTTACTTATAAAAAAGTTTACTTTTATAATATATATATATATTATGAAAATATTATCCAATATCAATAATAAGTTAAGTCAAAGTCATTTTCGAGTTTATTTGACTTTGCTTTATAGTCTTTTCAACTAAATCCTTTGTTTTTAATTCATTTAGATTCACTTTATATATTTTTGATATTTTTTCATTAGTCTTATGAATGATTTTTGTTTTATTATGTATTTTAACTAATACAACTATTGATAACAATCCACAACAGAACATTTTGGCATTAACAAATTCACAAAAATTGGCTAAAAATAATATAGTAATCTCTGTTTACTATATATATATATTAAACAGAGTATTTTTATTTTCCGTGTTATCGCATTTTTTAAAATATTAGAGGAAGTTTTAGGAAAGAAAAAAGAAGTAATAGAACATCTTAATGATCATTTTAAGTTCTCTTTAAAACTGAAAAAAGAAGACATACAAGGAAATGTTGTAGTACAAAGATGTCTAACAGCTATGAATATTGATATCCAGAATTATTTTGAACTAGCAATTCCATATAAAATAAAACAGCGTATAAATCAACAAACGCACTCTGATGCTAAAGATGGAGTTAACTTTTTTATTACCCAAATTGAAAATGAATGATTAGGTTTGCCAGAACTTAAATTTGATTATGTTTATTCACATAAGCCTCCAAAACAGGATACAATTTCAAAAAATATATTAGACATGAAAAAAAAAGATATTCAGAGAAGGTTATTACTTGATAACAGTAAAGAAGGAGACACTTTAGAGCGTAATTTTTTTTTTTTAAAAAACAATATTTTAATGTAAGCCTTTAAACCAAAAACTTTTAATTTCTAAAGTAGAAAAATTAAATGACGAAGAAATTTATAACACAAAAAAAAAGCTTTCTGGACTATGCACGTTATAGCTAATATTTTAGCAAGTACTGATGAAAAACATGTAAATTATGTCGGTTTGAAACAAGTAGAATTAATGAAGGATAATAAAGAAATTCTTGCGAAAGTTAAAGGTTCAACGGACATCATTCATAAGACTATTAAAAAAATATCAAAAATAGAGGAAGTGAATCCAAATGAATTAAAAACAGAAGATTTAGTTAAAAGTTTATAAAGCAAAGTCAAATAAACTCGAAAATGCCTTTGACTTAACTTATTATTATTATTGGATAATATTTTCATAATATATCTATTATAAAAGTAAACTAATTTATAAGTAAACTTTTTAAGGCTTATCTAAGGCAAGTGCATGTTATAGCTGGCATTTTAGCAAGTATTGATGCTCTTTTGACTGAAATTGAATACGTCATCAATTGCCGTCCATTGACATTTGTCTCAAATTCCATTGAAAGTCCTAATCGAATTGACTTTCTTTCACTTAATGTCAATACAAGTATTTGAAGTAATAAAAAGCAGCGATCTGCGTGTATTTTAAATTGAGAGATTATACTCTTATTTTACTTGGAATTGATGTTTCCCAAAAAATGTTTATTATTTCTGGATGTTTTCTAAAACGTCCAGAAATATTTTAAAAAAAGCAGTAACATGGAGAATAAAAAAAAAAAAGTCGGACTATGTGAATTTCCAGATGAAAATAAGGTTGCCAAGGCGTTTTGTTGTTGGTTATAGAAATTACAACATATAGCAATAGTAATAAATAATTTTTGAATACCGTACATCTAAAAAAAATATGCATGAATTTTAATATGAGAGATTATATTATAATTCAAGCATTTATATTCTAATTTTTCTTATTAGAGTCAGAGTCATTTGATGAATCTATAACCTGCTTCATTTCATGTGGAGGTCATTTCTCAAATAATTTTCTTTTTCTAAAATGTTTTGTTATAAATAAAATTTTTTTTTTGCTTTTAATTGTAGACTATGTGAATTTCTAAATAAAGTTTGCTGATCCAAAAAATTTTTAAATCATTTATCATATCTTTGAGACATTCTTCCATAATATATTCAGGCTTTTCGGAGTTTGAATGATGTAGTAAATATAATTTATCATGATTTTTTATCATTAAGACTTTTTATTCCATTTTTTTTCTTTTTCTAAAAATGTTTTGCAATATTTAAAAATTTTGTTTTGCCAATTGTGGGCTATGTGAATTTCTTGATGAAGTTGCTGAGGTGATTTGTTGTTAATTGTAGAAACTACCACAAATATCAATAGTGATGAATAACTTTATAATACTAAGAAATTCTTTAGGTGAGAATTTCTTATTTTAAGTTTAAAGAATGGTTAGAACTGAGCGTTATAATGATCATTTTAAGTTCTCTTTAAAACTGAAAAAAGAAGACATACAAGGAAATGTTGGAGTACAAGGATGTCTAACAGCTATGAATATTGCTATCCAGAATTATTTTGAACTAGCAATTCCATATAAAATAAAACAGAGTATAAATCAACAAACGCACTCTGATAAGCAAAAATTAATTGAATCTTTGCATTTTTACATAATTTCTCAGTTTAAAATACACTCTGATCGTTGCTTTTTATTACTTCAAGATATTGAAAACAGTATAATTAATCAGGTTTAAACAACAAAAACTAATGTCCAAAACGGAATACTAAATGAAATAAAAAATGCTAAAGACAATTATCATAGTATAAGTAAAATCTATATGGAAAAGTATGCTAAAGATTGAGTTAACTTTTTTATTACCCAAATTGAAAATGAATTGTTAGGTTTGCCAGAACTTAAATTTGATTATGTTTTTTCACATAAGCCTCCAAACCAGAATACAATTTCAAAAAAAATATTAAAAAAAATTGAAATCGTATTATGTATAATAATCAATAATATTTTAATGACATACCTTTTTGCAAAACTAAACAATTAAATATCAAATCTTAAAAACAAAATAAAATTTCTTTAAAACGTCTTTCCATTTGTTTTAATACCATTTACTAAGCTCTTTGAGATCTGCTACAATATCATTAGTCTTGTAATACTCTAAAATAATATAATTTTTAAATGTTTAATATCAAAGAATTTTATTGTCGTCCAAAAAATTATTTATATATAGTGGTCTATTAAACAGTTTTAAATTTAAATTTTAAATACGCTAATTTGTCAAAAAAATAAGATAGTAATATACCCCAGTTCTTAGTTGATTCTTGAGTTGTGTTTTTATTTGAGTTTTTAATTGAGTTTTCTGAAAAAATAAAAATATTTTTAATAGTTTTTAAAGGTTAGTTACATAATGTTATGCTTTTAATTAATAAAAAAACGGAATTTTTCTATTATATAAAAGTAAATTTTGTAAAAGTATAAAATAAAAATATAAAATTTAATTTAATAATACCTTTTAGATTTTTGTTTTTAATGCCTGCAATAAATAAAAAGCATAAATTATTACAAGAAGTAAATTTAAAGTATTCAGTAGTTTAATTATTATTATTAACAACTTAAAAGCGAAAGATTTAGTAACGTTATGTTTTTTTTAGGTTTTTCTAAAACAAAGTTAATGAAATAGAACTAAATTTTATTAATATTAAGAATTTGCTTAATCTTTAGCAAATACAATTCTAATTTTACCATTAAAATCATATATTATAATGTCATTTAAGCTCAATAATAAAATAATATTTAAAAATATAAATTATGCTTACTGAATACGACAAGAATCAAGCTGAGAAATAAGATTACACCAACAAATAATTTCATGTTATTTTTATAATATTAATTTTTAGACAAAATAAATTTTAATAAAAATATAATTAAATATTTCTTCTAGACGCATTAGTTTATATATCTAATTTTTAATAAAAATTTTGTATTTTAGTAATTTTACAAAGCGAGGCATATCACATTTTTAATTATTTGTTTTCTATTCTAACAATATATCTAATTGGTATTGTATTCCATATATCGTTGTGTATTTGGTTTAAATACTTTAATATTTTTTTCTTTATTTCTTTTTTTAAATTTTAATCATTTCGAAATAAATGCTTAAATTTAGATTTATAAATTTTAATTTAGGATTTAAAATTGCTTTTCTGTTTGTTTGTTGTGCACAAAAAAATAAATTTTATGTATGTAAAAAAAAAGATTAGCAATTTCATTAAGTTGCGTTGATTTTTTCAATTTTTTTTCTCGACTTTCCAATCTTTTTTGCAATTTTATTCATGCTAGGGCCAACGTTGCAATTTGTCCTTGTTCATATTCTGTTAAAGACGTTCCGCAAGGCATATTAACGATAAAAAATGTTTAAAACCTTAATTTTTGCATTTTTATAGGAATTTTTTAATTAAAATTATATTCAAAATTTTATTTCAAGCATTCAAAATTTAAATTTTGGAGTGGACTTATAATTATGAAAAACACTGTATTTCTAGTTTTTAAGTAGTGTTTAGAAGAAAATAAACCAATTTTGTGTTTCCAAATTCTTTTTTTTCTTTTTGGTGGTTCTGCTTTCTCACATCATTTTTATTTCGTTATTAACAAATAAAAATTTAATTTATATTGATTACTAAAATAAAAAATTAATAGATCCAGAAACTCACTCTAATAAGCAGAAAATTAAAAAAACACACTTCAATTTAAAAAAGCAATAATTCAATTTAATTACAATATTTAACGATTCTACTATACCAGTAAAATTTATTAATTGAATAATCCAAGTATGACGACCCAACTCAGTATAATTATTTTATTCATGGTTTTACCCAATATTTAAAAAATTACTGAATGTATTAGAAAATGACAAATTTGCAAATCTAAATGATGATGGACCATTGAAAATTATGTTCACAGCATAATTATATTTAATTATTATTACAGCAAATTACTTTGACAACCGCATCTACAAATTTACATTACCCAAAATCAGCAAAAAATGTTATTTTTTGTTTTACAAATTTAAACATTATCAAACAAATTCCATCTAAAATTTCGAAAATATCTATCAAAATAAATTCACAAACAAAGTAAATTAATCTGTTTAGTCTTGACTAGTGGTTACATTGTCTAAACCAATAATAAAAGCAAAGTCGCTGCTTAGAGTAATAGTGTCAGTTCTGAGTTATAATAAAAAGTAATTCAAGTTTTCCTCAGAGGGAAAGAATTAATTCGTATAAATGCTATAATATTTTTATTTAAATTATTTTCTAAAAAAGAAAAAGACCTTTTTATAAACTTTTTTTTTTTAAAACAGAAAATTTAGTTGAAAAGACTATAAAGCAAAGTCAAATAAACTCGAAAATGCCTTTGACTTAACTTATTATTGTTATTGGATAATATTTTCATAATATATATATATATTATAAAAGTAAACTTCTTTATAAGTAAACATTTTCCTCCTGATCAAAGTCAATTGCATGTTATAGCTGATATATTAGCAAGTACTGATGAAAAACATGTAAATTATGTCAGTGTAAAACAAGCAGGATTAATGAAATAAAACTTTTATTTAATAATAAATTTATAATTTAAATACACAGTAAAACAGAAAAGTTAATAATAATATAAAAAGATCACATTGCTATCCAGAATTTGAACTAGCAATTCCATATAAAATAAAACAGAGTATAAATCAACAAACGCACTCTGATAAGCAAAAATTAATTCAATCTTTGCATTTTTACATAATTTCTCAGTTTAAAATACACTCTGATCGTTGCTTTTTATTACTTCAAGATATTGAA
>JANSTW010082781.1:0-19318 GCA_027564275.1 Diadocidia ferruginosa | reverse complement strand
CATAAAAAATCTCTAATTGCAAAAATAAAGTTAAACATAATTATTAAGTAGAGAAAAACAATAGTAAATAAAAAATAACAAAAAAACTCAAATCTTAGTCTTTATTTCTAGTTAGAGACAAATCTGTAAAAATTCATTACATATAAACTTCTATTTTATTTCTCAACTTTTAAAATGTTGTGCTGCCTTATTATTATAAAGCACCATAAAGTTTGAAATTAGTATTTTCGTTTTATTTGTTTTTAATAAAACTGAAAAAATTAAAATTTTAAAAATTAACAGAACGCCAAAGGTATTTTTAAATGCAAAATATTAATTTTTTAGGATTCGAATCTAAAAATATATACATATAGGACTTGATATATATCCACTGCACAAAATTTATATAATAGATGGTATTCTTACATTCATTCATTCTGTATATATTTCATACTCGGACAAAATTCATTAAATATAAAAAATAACAGCAGCTGACATTAAGTCATTGTTTTTGTAATCCAAAAGAGTGGAATTGTAATTCGTCTTATTTGAACTAAAAAAAAGAGTCAAAAATAGTGCTTATAGATCCGAACGCCAAGTTTTTTAAATCGTTTCATAGATTTTAGCACGTAAAATGGATCTAGTCCTAAAAATATGGCATATGATTATTTGATAATTATATTATTTTTTTATGAATACGTTAATGGTTGTGTTTGATTTCAGATGTTTTTCGAACACGTTTGAATTCAAAATCATTTAATTTTGAAAAAATTAAATGATTTTGAATAATTACATTTTGTATAATGCAACTCTTTCAATCTCAATTTTAATAACAATTACAATTCATTTTTATCACGCTTTTTTCATTGAATTAATAATTGTAATTCCAAATATAACTTTTGAACACCTATGTCTTTGCACATGGTAATTTATACTTTGTAAGTCCCTGTACGAAAACTATTTGTAAAGATTTTCTTTACAGTAAGGTAATAAGAGTGGTTTTTATGTGACATATAAACGAAATTGTCAATAACATAAGCTTTTTATTATTTTTTTTTAGCTTTTTTAAACATTTCTTATTAACAATAAGTAAAGTCGAAGTAATATAATTAAAAATCAAATTTGTTTGTTAACCTATGCTTATTCTATAAATTTGATTCTTTAAAAAAATTCGACTAAAGTTAATCAAGTCATTTTAATGACGATTGAGTGTAGGTAAACCGGTAATTTGTGTAAAGTTAAGTTGACTATTAAGTTTATCCCAAAAGCAAAGACGGTTTGTTGCATCAGGCGCACCACTTAACTCAACTTTGGGTGTAGGTGAATTGAATACTACAGTTGCAAGCTTTCCACTCGCTTCACACGAATTAATAGAGCTAGCATTTACAGCTGGCCAAGACAACGATTTAGTTGAAGGATTTCTAAAAAAATTATTATAAAAATTTATGGTTTAGAAAATAAATTATAAGAAAAATACAAACCCATTTTTAACAAAGTTGGTATAGCTAGCAAGCATTGAATTTCGCGTTTGCCAGTCTTCCGCATCAAAAGTGTATGTATCAAAGAGGAAAACACCTTCAAGGTATGGATAATCAGATCCGTGGTTAATTACTAAATTTGACATATAATTTTATTAAAAACAATTTATAAAGAAATTTTGAACCTTGTATGGGTTTATTTTGAAAAATTTCCGGATTAGTATAATTAAAATTGTACAAATAGATGGGCCATCCATTAAGTGCTTTATAACGTGCTTCCCAAAGGGTTGGCACAATAAATTGGATATCAGTAAGAAGCTAAAAAATCAATTTTTAGTTCGATTTCAAAATCATGCGAATTTATTTGAATTTATTTTGCATAAAAATGTCAACAAAAAGATTCAATAAAGCTTTATTTTGAACACAAACCAAGGTGTATTGCTTAAGAAAGAATTGTGCGCTTGCATTGTTTGTGGTTTGGTTGCTATTAGCATAGAAATCAGCAATACTATTGCCAGCATTTTTTGCATTTACAGCAGATCCATTTTTAGTAGATTGAATATTGGCATTGATGAAATTGATAAGTTGTGTTTGGTTATATCCAGATGGATTTGTAATTTGTAGAGGAGTAGGCACACCAAATATTCCTCCATATTGAATTGCTAAATTTTTAAAAATTTTTTTAAATATTATAATATATATATATATATATATATATACCTAAGAAAGCAGACTCTTCGGAATTGAAACCAATAATTGAAGGTTTAGGTGGAGCAGTCTTAATTGCTATGTTAAAGTCAACATCAAAAAAATCTTCATCAAACCGAGGATTTAATACACAAAATTCTAAATCCCCACGTAAAAAGCCAACAACTCCAAGCATGGCATTTTGAACTTGGGTTGGTGTTGCAGCTTGGACGCATGCTTTAAGTCCAGACCCGCTAGAACAATTTAAAGCAGTAGCAAGAGCTTGCGAATATGCTACAGTTTCTTCATTTAATGCCCATCGTGATAAAAGCGAACCACTTTGGACTATTGTTTGATGGAATAAATTTTGAGTTTGTTTTGAAAGCGTAAGTAATGAAACACTGGCGCTTCCTGCACTTTGTCCCCAAATTGTTACACGTGATGGGTCTCCTCCAAAGGCAACAATGTTTTGTTGAACCCAAAGAAGTGCTTGACGTTGATCCCAAAGACCATAATTACCCGGTAAATTAGAAGTCCCATCCGAAAAAAACCCTAAATTAAAAATTGTTATTTTAGAAAACAAAGCTTATGCTTAAATGAACAAACCATAAAAACCAAGACGATATTGGATCGTCACAACAATAACATCTTGTGGAATAAAATTTTCTGTTAAATTAGCAAATTTTTCAATAAAATTGCCACCAAGTAAGAAAGCACCTCCGTGAATAAAAACGACGACAGGCAATAATTCTAAATTATTAAGATCAAAATTCTTTGCTGAAGGTCTAAACACATTAACAAAAAGACAGTCTTCAGAGTATCCCAAGTTATTATCTAATACTTCAATAGTTTGACAAGCTGGACCAAAATTTGTAGCATTACGTATACCACTCCAACTGTCAGGAGATTGAGGTTTCTAAAAGTTTTTTGAAGTCGTATAAAAGTGAATATATAAAACTTATTTAGCGTAAAGAAAATTATATTAAAAATAAAGTTGAAAAGAAAATAACGTGCCTCAAATCTATTTGCTTTACCATATGGAATACCAAGAAAAATATCAGCACTTTTATGCGGTGTTAATGTCAAAGCATAATTAAATCCTTGAAGAAGGCCTTGCGAAGTATAAACTTGGGGTTGAACAGTTTGAAATTTGGAATTAGTTATTAGTTGTGAAATTAGCAACCATATAGATGGTATTTGGGAAAACATTTAAAATTTTTCTCAAATAAATATAATAATGCGATATAGTAAAGACAGTTTTGTTTTATTATGAGTTTATTCCAACTTTCTTATATACTCTTTTTAATAAAAGAAACGTTAATACAGCAAAACAAAAAAATTATCATAATACAATAGTTAAGTTTTTTCTTTTTTGCTCTTTGTGTGGCCAAAAAAATGAGGTTTATTATTTAAATTATTAGTGCAGACTGTTTTAATAATAAATTTTTGTGACCTTAAATATATTTTGAATAAATTTAAAGGATTGGTTTATAGCTTTTTTTAATACAAATTTTCAGCTTTTTTTACTGTTACACAATTCAAATAATAGATTTAAAAAATTTTATAATTAATATTTTTTAACATAAATGTAAAGTAATTAAATTATATATATAGGTATGATTTTACTACTGTTAATACATTTTTAATATTTTATATTAACTATTACATTAATGTTAATTTTTGAGCAATAAAATGCCACTAATAATAAATATAGCTTGTTTACCTAATTTTTGTTATTGATGTTCTATGAATTTTAAAATCTTATAAAAAATCTTTGTTGAAAGGTTTTTTATTTATAATTTAGATAATGTAATATAGTTACGTTTTGATACATCCCTCTCTCTGTGGACCAATTCTGAAGAGGGCTGTATTGAGAGGTGGACCATATTGGGAAATGTTAATTACTGTTGAATCTTTCACAACTTTTTATTTGATGTAGTAGTATATAATAAGCGTCTCTGGTGCAATCATTCTCTCTAACCAATTACTATTGTTACATCTTTTTTTCAATGACTTTCACCCTAAATTACACAAAACCCTCTATAAAATAGACCTTTTAATATTCAACCAAATGCGTCAAATTAATTAAAATATCATCAATATTTACCAAAAATAATATTTATCCCAATCTGTAAAACCCTAGCACAGCCCAATCGCCTTCTTTTCCTTTGGCTTTAAGCCATTAAATTTGAAGCAATTTTGTTGATTTTTGTGAACTTTAATGTTTGCGGGTTTTCTCATTTCATAACACACACCAATATGGATCTAATTTATAATAATCAATGCAAGTTTCTCTAAAAGTTTCGAATACATCAGCCAACATCAAAACGTCATTTATCATATGAATATCAGTGTAATCACCTAAGTTTTTACATTTCATTTTCTTCCTATGTAGTTTAGCATACAAATAATCTTCAGTACTATAATTTTTACCACTCAATTCATTATAAAACATTTCCCTACCATTCAATTTCTTCATATTTTTTAAAAGAATCCATGTATTCATATGAGTAGATTTCTTTTCTGTTTATAAGTCTAAAATCTTCTTCATTTTTATAATAATTCTTTTGGTTCAAAGAATTAGATAATTCTGTTAGTTATCTTGAATTGATCATTTGTCAGATTTTTACTCAAGGCATCTAAAGCTGAAGTCATAAACAAGAAACTGTCTAAAAATCTGATATTCAACCAAATGCGTCAAATTAATTAAAATATCATAAATATTTACCATTTATCTCAATCTTATTTAATGCATTTTCTCTCTTAATTGTATATGTATGTTCTCTGACGCATTTGTGTTGTCTTTTTTTGATGAAAAAAAAGAACGAAGATGAAAAATTACATTTTTTGCTGTTTTTATGGTCCTTTTATGAAATTTTCTGTTTCTTTTCTAAGGCTATTTTTTTGATTATTTTTTTGTTATAACTAATTTGCTTTATTTTTTTATAAATTTTATTTTTAGAATGAGAAGAAATCAAACGGTAGGTGTATGTCCGGCATGCGAAATCCACATTCCAAGGCAAGAACTTCCATTTCTCACACGACGATCATGGCGAGATCTAGTTGCTGATGCATTAGGATATGACAGGTTCTTCATCAGAAATTTGGGCGAACACACTTGGATCCAGGCTCACCACTTTGTTGAAGCAAATATTAAGGATAATAAATCTATAGATATTTATATGAAAAATTTTTTTTATTTTATTAGGAAATTTGGTATTCGAAACTGCTGATATAGTAGACCCAGAAGAAGAAAGTAGCGAAAACGAAGCATTTGTCATGGTTGAAATCGAGCAACTGGAGCTATTGTTACATAAATGTCATTTTTGCAGTCACAATATCAGCGTAGACAGACTTGTTTGTAAATCGCTCGGCGGCGTGTTTTTTGCGAAATAGTAGTACTACAATTGTATAACGTATCGGACTTGGCGCTTAGCTGTGAAATTCTTTTCTCAGTTGGTTACGGCTGCTTCTCTGATGAATCACATTTGAAAAAATATTCCATTTTTTTATAAAAGTAGAAAAGACAGGCTACATGGTTATAGAAAAACATATTGCGCATTGGCCAAAGGACTACTTTATAAAATAGACAATTGGTTAATTTTTTTTTATTATTTTAACATTTTTTATACAAAAAATTTTAAACCAATAAAATACATTTTTAGGTTGTTAATTAGTTAATACTTGTTTTAAATTATTTTGATTTGTGTTAATAAACAATTATTTGTTTATGTATATTTTAGAAATAAATTTTATTTTATTTCAAATGTAAAAAAAATTAGTGTTCAAATTTGTCATACAAACAATAAAAGTTAAGTCTAAAAATTTCACTACAAAACTAAATGAAATTAAATTTGTGTACAAAAAATTAAAAATTTCTATGCTAAGAGGTCTCTAATAAATAATAAAATATGATGTATTCATTTGTTGAAGACAATATAATCACAACAAAACGTTTATAAAATTGAGGGTGAGTTGCGAAGCAATTCAAACCACATATATGCACTTAAGCATGACATTACCTATAATAAATAAGCATTATTTAATTTAATCAAAAGTTGATAATTTTTTTCTGACTTTAAAATCACAAATAAAGAATATTTAAAGTTTGTAACTATTTAACACATTAACAACGACGTGGTTCAGTCGTAGGGCACACTTTTTTGGCAATAAAAACTTGCCTTGGTTTCGTGTAAACAAAAATAAAAGTTTTCGAATTGTTAATGTGTTATTTATAAATTAAAACAATAATTTACGTTTTCAAATTGCTTGTGAATTGCACTAGTAGAAAAAGGTTCATTCTCGATTTTTGCAATACCCGTATTTTTAAAAAGGAAAAACATTTCTGTTTTAGATAAGTCGTTGCAAAACATTGCCGCAGAATCAAGAAATGAGGGATTTGTTATAATGAGGTACTAAAATTTGTTATAAAAATTAAAACATTACTATGTTACTATGTTACTAAAAAAGTGATCAAAGACCACAATATTTTATATCCATTCTTACAATCAACGTATAAAATAACTTTTAATTCAACTTTTTATCATAAAAAATCATTACAACTTTAAAAGGTATAAATAGTTTAAATCAAAATTGATTCAAACCCGTAAAAAATCACAAACCGATTTTTGTCCTTGCATAAAGTAGCGACAACGACGTTCACCTTCGTAATAATGCAATAAAAATCGACATAAATTCGCAAAATTTACGCCAGCTAAAATTCGATCAAGACGTGGTTCCTCTTTAGTCATTGGTTCAATTCGAATTACTTTAAGAAGAGCATCAAAATCAGAAGGATTCATTTCAATAGAACCAGACAAGTTTAAAGACTTTTGAAGCGCTAAGGCAGCGTTCGATGCAGTTAAATTCCCCGTAAGCAATTCACTAAAATAATAATTATCCTATACATTTGGATAAACAATTTAAATATAACAAAAGTAAACTAAAATTTTTGTACTACTAAAGTAATACAAAATACTAATAGCCTTAATTAATATTAAAACACACTTTTTTGACGTATTTACAGCCGAAAATAGAGTAGCTTGACGGCAAATATGTGTTGATTTTGAAGAAAGCAATGATTTCCAGAGCTAAAATTCAACAAACAATTTAATAATTTTTTTCTAAAGCATTTGAAATTCTCCTTAAAAAAGTGTCTAAAAATTTTTATTTTTCTTATTACTTTCGATTAGTTTATAGACACAAAAAGCTATTTGTTTTGTTTGATATAGTTTTGACTAGTTTTATATCAATACAACTATTACCATATCTACGTAGCAATATTTATCTGCTTCATAAATAAATTTGATCAACTCATCACGTTTTTCATTAACAGCCTCCTCCAAAAACATTTGTAATTTGCGTTGAACACTACTGAAGTAATGCAAATAAATAACTTTCTCCGGCGGCACAACTGCACCATGATTATGCAAAAAACCTAAAAAAATAGCATAATATCAGAAGAAAACTTTATTTTATATAAATTCTTTTATATACATACCTAAACATTTGCAACACTGTATAAAAAATATTTCTATTGGTTATAAAAAGCTAAGTTAATATAAATAAATAATATATAATTAAAATATAATTAAATAATATTCAAAGAGTTGCAAATCAATATCAATAAGTTTAAAAGGTTATTTAAGTTGATTTATTTTAGTAGTCTAAAAAAGGTCAAAAATTTACTAATATTTCTTTCACAGCGACGAAATTGACGACGTGGAGGATTTCTATGAAATGAAATCTGCTGGTGATTAGAAAATAAGTTTCTTTTATGTTTTAATCCATCGGGGTTTTGAACCAAGTTTTGACTAGTTTCTACTTCAAAATTTGTTGTTGGTAAAGCATTTGCGTTAAAAAGTTTAGTCAAATTAGGCAACGCTCCGCTAAAATTCGGCAAAAAAAACGAAGACGAATCACTATCTAAAAAATAAGAAATTAGAGCAACCATGTCGTAAATAAGCAAAAATATAAGTTATTTTAAATAAAACAAAAAATATAAAGCTAAAGCTAAAAAATTTTTGTCATTTTAGTTAGTACGGTATTTATCCTAGTTCTCCTCCTGGCTAAATTGTGAGGTATTTTTTAATTTTTTTGAAAAATTGTTGCTTTAGATAAATCCTTTTAATTAATTGTCAGTTGCTTACTTTATACTTAAGACGTTTTTTTATTTCTATTTTTGGAAATTTTCTGTTAGCTTAAACTTTTGCATTATGTCTTTAAATTTTTTGCCACTTTGATTTATGTTTTTTAATTTTTAGGAAATTTTAATAAATCAACTGTAAAAAATTTCTTTCATTATTTCCTTATCTTGATTTATGTATTTGACTTCTTATTTCTAACTTAGAAAGAATCTTGTATAAAAAGAAAAGAAATTTCCTTTTGGAAATTTTCTCCGTATTCTTAACTATTGTGCATTGTATTAGTTGTTTAACCGCTTATGTATTGTATTCTTACTAGTAATAACCTGTTATTAACCAGTTATAATTATTGTTAAAAAATTGTCTAAAAGATTCATACAATTAAAATTAAAGAAAATTTGATTTATAAATTAATTATAGTATTGTCAAAAAAAACCAACTTCTTCGTCCGCCACCGCTAGCTGCAAATTTTTGCAAATTCGACGTTGTATGACTCAAACTAATTTGTTTTCGGTTTAATGACATTAATAAATTCCCACCACTTGGAAAACGTTTTCGATTATCACCTAATGAAAACAGTAATGGGTCAGACAATTCTGAAGCCGATGCATTCATATCTTCCAGATTTAAATGATCTAAAGCCAGTTCAGCTGATAAAGTCTCATTTTCTCTTTCTATATTAGAACATTCATAGCAGTAAGTGAAGTTAGAATCAGTAACGCTGCTATGATGTTTATAACGCTAAAAAATTAAAGTTAAAATTTACATTACATTAATAAATTTTGTTAGAGCTATAATTTTTAGAAAACAAAATAACTAAAATAATAAACCAATTTTTTTACCTCAATTAGTCAGTAAGATAAGATTTTATTAAGCATTACTTAAAATAATATTAACTAGTTTATTATGACTGAATATAGGTATCTTTACTATAACAGTAATTGAACAAATATAAAATTAATTAAAATAAAAAATACTTTTTGATGATTAAAGGCATTAATTGGAGCCGTAAAACCATGATTCTCTTCCCCAAAGATAGCGAATTCTTTATCGCTAACAATTGGTGCTGTAGCAGGAATTTTTGTGGTAGAAATGCGTTTAAATTCCCCACTAGGATTGCGACTACGGACGTTACAATTTTCATTATCGATTTCGTCAACGATATCTTCAATTAATGGAGACGCTAAAAAATTATAGGTTAAAAAAGATTATACACGCTAGTACACTTTATTATTTCTAATTTTTAAAACTTTAAAGACTTCGTTAGAGTAATAAGTTGCTTTAGTTAAATTAGCTTCAATATAATTATATTTATCAAAAAAATAAAATCCTGTAAAAATCAATTATCACAAAAAAATTACTTTGTTCTTCTGTAACCAAAATCAAATAAAATTTTAAATTGATATTTTGGCTTTTTTTTGTAGAAGTTGTTAGAATTGGCGTTGTTAAATTGGCGTTCTCAATTCCTACACTTTCATTATTGTTAACGTATAATTGAGTAGACTGATAATCAATAGCCCCACGAAAATTTCTATCCATAATAACACGAACTGATTTGTATGGCTGCTTTAAAAGTTGTTTATCCTGTTTTGAGACAAGCATAAATTCGTCGTTCGCATTTGGTTCCAAAATCTAAGCACATTAAGTCAACACAGTTACCATAATATTAAAAACATAATAATGCAACATTAATAAATATTCTTTAGTTAAAAATTTTCAAAACTTGTCTTCACTAAATAAAAATTAAACAAATTTATAAATAAGAAACCTTTAGTCTCACAACTTTCCAATTAAACTGATATTCGTTATCAAGAAAATATTCCCAAATACTCGAATGATTCACTTGTAATTGATTACAATTTACTGTTTCTAAATATAGATATCTCAATAAATGTAAGTTTGGAAAAATACAGTAAATTAAATAAGCTTTATTTTTCTTTATTTTTTTTGTATAGTAACCTAAAAATTGTTAAGAAAAACTAAAAAAACCTTCATAAATACAATTTCTTGCAAATGGTGGGCGACATTCATAATATTGAAGAAAATCAACAAGAAAAGCATTGGTATTATAGCCAGGATTAAATAAAACCTAAAGTTTAAAATATGTTTTGCTAAACTTTTTTCTGTACAAAAAAGATATGTAAAAGCATATCGTTATAATATAATATACACAAATATATGTTACACTATAATAAAACCCACATGTCTTCCGCCTACCAAGTACCGAGCCACAATTCTTAAATGAAAATCATATGTAAATGAATGAACGTGTGATTTCTGTACAAGTTGATTTTTCTTTTTTTCCAATTGCTTTAAATTCTCCACTTCGGCTTTGAAGGCTTTCTAAATTCAACATTAAAAGCTGTATAGTAAAGTGTCATAAAAAAAATAAAAATAAAAAATTTACAGAATTCGGCATCACAACTAAGCGACAATTGTTCCATTGAAAAAAACGAACATAAAAATAGGGTTCCACAAAATATAACTGAATAAACAAAATTCCTCCAGGCAAAGCTAGATACAACCAGACATTTGGTGGAGAGTTATCAATCATTTTATCATATTGTCGAAAATTAGACCCATTAAAACGACCACTATTGTTATTAGTAACATTAGCAGCGGTATAATAAAATGACCGATTTGAAGTCCATTCCCTCCTAAACTTGTTTAAATAATTCTATAGATAAATTAAACGTTAAAAAAATTGACGTTATGATTTTATAAAAAACTGTCCATGTCCTATTGAGACATTCTCAACACAAGGTCGGATGACTCACCCAAGGAGCATGCTAATAATATTGCTTTCACTGACAACCAAAATACCGCAGCGACAATATTCTGGTGCTTTTTTGGAAAGCTGAGGAGAAAATAAATGGACATGAGGGGAATTAAAACCTGCATACGGAAACAGAAAACAATACCAATTACACTACCCACAGTATCAAAATAGTTTTTTGTTTCATTGTTTATTGCCTTTTTTTCATTTTTCCACCACTTTTTTCTAGTTTTATTAGTTAAATACTAATTTTCACAAAGCTTACTTATTCCCTTGGGTAATATTTATAACATTGAGCCCAATTGTTTTTAAATAAGCAACATAATCATCAATTAACATTTGTTGCACTTTAAAAGAACAAGGCTCTTCATATAACGATGCTGTAGGCACAAAACGTTTCGATGTTGCTCCGCCAGAATTCGGACCACAATCGTAGTTTTCAGAACTAAAATAGATAAACATGTTTTTAAGTGTTTTTTTGTGAACTGCTGTTTATAGATATTATCAAAAAATAATTACGTCATTGTCTTAGAACGTCCCTTTGGACAGTCTCTAGCGGCTGAAGTTGCTGTAGAAAAGTTAGATAACAAAGAAAAGCTGTGTTTTCTGCACGGCTCAGAACCTGTTCGAATTGACGCAATTCTGTAAAAGTATTAAAAATTAAGTGAAAATCAAAGTTAAATACGAATTTCAAAAATAACGTTCGATTCTAAGCCTAATTAAACAAAACTACTATTATTTAATATATTAAAATTAAATAAATAAAATTTACATTCGTCGCCAATTAGCAAATAATAATAAAGGAGATTGAACGTAGTGCACTTGACGGCTACGATTAATAATTCGATTAAAAGATTCTTCCTAGAAATTGTAAAAACTAAAATTAAACATATAATATCAATAAATTACTGGAAAATTAGTTTTGCCATTAAGCAATTCCATGTGAATTTCTTGAAAAAGATGTTGATCATTAAGCATGGAACGAACATCTTCACGAAGCGTCAACATTTGCTGAGTTTGATCTTCAAAAGGATAAGCATTTAAATTCTTTGCAACAAAAGCTGGATCTAAAAGTAAATTATATTTTAATTTATACACAGATATAAAAGATTTATTAATAATAAAATAATTTGTCATGTTATTAAAAACCTGAAAATCTGTAAAGCTTTAGCAAAAATTGTGAATAGAGCCGTGGCAATTTCGAAAAATCTGGAGTAGTAAGACTTTCAACCGGATAATCGTTTCGCACCAACGTTTCTGGATCCATCCAAGTCAATAGCAAATAGGAATTAAACTTCAAATCAAAGCTTTTTAAAGTGCTCAAATGCGTTATTCCCATCCTTAAAAAATAATTTTTAAAGCCATTAATCAAAATATATGCACACTTTTTTTTATTAAACTAATAAACAAAAAACAAACTTGTGAAGCCCAATTTCTCGCAAAAGCCTTGAACGAGCATTGTGCCAAAGAATAGCTCTTTCAACAATTTCTTTAATGCTCAAGACTACCTCATTAATATAATTGTACAAAAAAAGAGTAATATTTTCACCGCAAAGTATTAAATAAATAAGTCGTTGACGTGGTATAAATGGTCGTAATAATGGTAAAAATTTGCTATAGCTGCCTAAAAGTAAAATCATTAAAAATATGTATAGGAAAGAGAAATAATTATTTTTATAAAAATAAAAAATATAAAGTTTCTCAAATTAAAACTCTCTTTAAAACACAAATTATACGGTTTTATTAAATTACAAAAAAATTGCTCACTTTGCGATTCATCAGCTAACTTAGTCAAACTTTCTGGAACTGGACTTGAAGTATCACGTCCATAACGTAATGTATCCAAAAATTGTTGCTCAGAAAAAGCAACTAAAACTAATTCTGTTGTATAATCTTCATCAATATTTACTAATCTGCCAAAGTCTTTCTAAAAATATAAAATATTAATTAAATTTATATTATGTGTATTTTAAAATAACATCAAAAGACTCCAAAAGAGAAGTGACTGAAAGCAGAGTTTGCAATCGTTTGTTATTGTGAAAATTATCTACCGTACTTCGACAAATTACAACTTTCTCTGTTTTCAATAAATTTTTCATGCGATCGTAGATAACTTGAATAATCTGAAACATTTAAACTTTTTACAAAAATTGTTTTGATAAGTTTTTAAAAAAGCTATATTAAAAGAAATTAAATGAGCAGACTGTATTAAAACATATCATCATATAACAAATGCATAACTTTAATATAATTTATATTCATTTTTTTTAGCAAATTTTATTTAAATTGCGTATGAATTATGAAAATTGTATTATATTACATTAGAGACACCTGTTTTATTTATATAATTAATTATAATATATCCATATTATTTTTAGTGTGGAAATATATAAAAGAACAATCTTACCTTTCTCGCCGATCCATCACAATCTAATAAAAAGCTAAATTTTCGAACAGAATGACTCATTTCCGGGAAACCTTTCGTCTCGTTGTTTATGTGATCAAACCATTCAGCGGCAGCTGCCACAAAATCTATTCGCAAAAATTCATTTGATACTGGCGTCAATTGACTGGTTGTAAAGCCTCGCTGAAAATTATGTGAATGAATTTGATGCTGTGCTTCAAAACTATTTGAAGTTCTTGTTCCTCCACTGCTAAAAGTTGAATGATGTTGAGTCGACGAAATAGCAGGCTTTTGATTAGAGTGAGTATCTATTTGTTGTCCGAGTCCTCCCACCGATGGCATAACTTGTCCAGAACCAGTTATAACATCTGAAGAAATTCCAGCAGTTGCAGCAGAAGTATGTGGCAAAACAAAAGAAGAAGCTGATGAAATGCCATAAACTAGTGCGATAGATGAATTAAGTAATGGCGTAGATGGCACGGTAGCATTGTTCGGTGATAATTTTGTTACATTATGAAAATATTGATAAAAATTTTGCGAAGAATAATCTATTAAAGAAATTGATGGATCCTGAGTTTGCAATTGTGAACGGTTACCAGACATAGTTGATGCAAAAGCTGTATTAGAACCAACAATATTTGATGTAGAAGTTAAGGGTAGTCGATTCGCTAAACCACGAGTTTGTTGTTGATGTTGGTTTCCATCTAAAAAATGTTTAACTATAGGGCTTTTTACTTCCATAGTTCATTTCTCTTTTGTATTAGAAGAATATTTTATATTTTGCAATAAAAAAAAACCGTTTTTAATTAAAGCAAAAAAAATAATGTTTAAAACTAACCTGAAAGTAAATGAACATTTACAGCAGAAGGTGATGCAGGTCCTTGATGGAGATAATTAGAATGAATATTTAAAGCCAAAGGTGACTGCTTATCTGTAGACTCAACTAAACGTTGACGAAATTGATCTGCATTACCAATACTTCCCCGTTTATTTGTTGCTAGATTTTCTATATCCATTAAACTATCATTCTTACGATAATTCAAAAGTAAATTTGAATCAATAATCTCATTTCCTTTTGTAGGTGTGGTCATCGCAGAATTTTTACCACTATATTCAATTGAAATACGGGAGGGCATAATTTCTGAACCTGCAATTGTGCATGGAATTCGTTTACTTTCCACATCTTGTGCATTTTGACGCTGAAGTTGAGCATATGTATCTATTGAAAGATTAAATTTTAATTGGTATAAATATTTATAAAAGAATAAAAATTAACAATAACAAAAAATTTAAAAAAAATAAACTTTTTGCGTTTAGGGACGTTGATGCCAAATTATTAAGAGCTATAGAAGATGCTGATGAAGCATATGAGGGAGCAGGATAACTAAAAGAATTTGTAGCAGATCGAAAGCCTGACGTTGATTCAAAAATTGGAGCAGACAAAAAGCCATATTCTGTTATTAAATCGGAGATTGCCTTAAAATTACTAAGTACAAATAAATATTTTAAAATTATACTATAAACCTGTTGAACACACATCTTAAGTCGTGCTTGTAGTTCATCAATCTCAACATTACCGTTTTTCCATAAATTAAATTGAAAAAGTGCACAAGTACCTTAAATGTTAAAATCATCAAACAACACCAATTTTGATTTCCTATAATCAAAAACAGCAATACCTGGAATAGGATTACCACTGCTTAACGTCGTAATTTGAACACACTTGCTAAGTTCATGGAAACGTGCTGTTCGATGCAAACGATCGGCATTAGGAACCTAGAACTTAAAGACAGGCTAAGTGCCTTAGAACTTAAAGACAGTGTAGAACCACCCAATTTAGGGGGCAACCACACAGGAATTTTCGTTTTGGTTGTAAGAAAGAAATAACTATAATAAATTATTAAATTAGAAAAAATAATCGAACGGATAGTTCAGACTCTAAAGTTTGACACCACCTGTAAAACGGTTAAAAAAAAAAATTATATTGAGTTTCTTACGCTAAAAAAGTTTTTTATTTGTCGCGCTTTTGTTAAATTTTATTTTTTATAATAAATAGTTTTTTTTTAAATCTATATATAAGTTTAAAATGATTTTAATTATATTTATATCATTATAAACTATGATAGTGTTATATATAATTATACATTTATTTAAAATATTAGTTTATAGTCAGGATGAATTCGGACCTCTTAAGTTAGCACTAGAAATATCATTACTTTCCATCCATTTGGCAACCTAAAACAGTTAAAAAGAATAAATTTTAGAAATTAAAATATTATTAACTGTATAATGTATTAAATTAAAAGTTAAAATAATGAAATGTGATCTATTCTCTAATATAAGTGGTCAAAAAAGAACTATTCATATACATAGGTAGTCTATAGGCTTGAGCGAAAATTTTATTGACGAAATCTGTCAAAGTAATAAAGCGAAAGAATTCTATACCTATGAGTATTTTACGTAAATAAGTTAACTAAAGCTACGGTTTGCATGCCAACGTATACGTTGGACGTGTACGTTTTTGCATGGAACCCGTAGCTTAACTGCGATCACAATTTAAAAATTCATTGACCCACTATTTTTCTTTCAAATTGCAAGAGAAAAACGACCGGCCGTGGAGGCGTCCATTGGAAACAGCTGAAAATCCGCCATTTTGTTTATATATATGGCTATTTTCAGTTATATGCATTCTTCATAAGGCTTGTATAATAAAGTGCTTTTTACCAAATTTCGATATGCTTTAAATTAAAGTTTCTTCAATATAATACTATCACAAAATGACCCGTGAAAAAGACCCGTTACTGTGGCCTGTCCCCTTAATATTTTTTTCCGCGGGAAAGTCTAAATATAATTGCGACATTGTAATATTTACATTTTCGCTGTATTATTTTGACAGATTTTTCCATTAAAATTTTCGCTAAAATAATTTTTCACCCTTTCTGTGAAATAATTTTTTTTACACCATTCTGTAAAGTACCACAGAAAGATGTAAAAAAATTATTGCACAGAAAGGGTAAAAAATTCTACGTTTTGTGTAAAATTATACACCTTTCTGTGTAATTTTGAATTGCCTTTTTTTTTGTTCCTATATTTTGGCCACTTGTAGCCTAATTTAAATTTTTTAAGGGATACATTTTTGTACTAAGTGTTTTTTCTTTGTTTTTACTTTTTATTTTACGATAAAGGAAACCTTACAACAAATAAAGGTTTCGTTTAGATCGACATATAGAGGACATGCGATAGCGTTTTAAGGATATACTATACAGAAATTATTACCTCAAGTGGAAGATCTGGCTTATGTTTACACAGTTCACCATTGTCGATTTTTATCATACCATTGCTCTGATTTAGTTTATCTCCGCTTATCAGCAGTTTACTTATCACATCTTCTGCAGAACAATCAATGAATCGTTGTCTGCATATTGCAACACAATGAATGAAATTATCAACGGGTGAGATAAATCGATGTTCCATAAATATTGACTGGTCGTCCCAATAGATGATCTGGGAGGTTAAAATAAATTTACAGAATGGTCGAATGAATCGACGGTAACGTATTGTGGTGGCACCCTGTACCACTGAACCACCATTGGATCGAATCATCTTCAGTAGGCCTGTTCGTTCGTAGAAATCAACTCTGGCAAAATCGATTTCACGTAAATATCGCACATTGTTCATGTGATACAGTAATGTATCCACATCGGTTGACAAACAAATTCCTGTAAGAAAAATGATTATGATGTTTTGAAACTTCAACCAACTGAATTAGTACCAACCTGTTACTTTTGTCACATCCCGAATGTGACACTTTCGTTTGAAAACTCTTGCACACACAACGCAAAGGCACATTCGAATGAAATAGTGAACTTCTAATAATCCATAAAGAATAACAACTGCACCCAAAAAACCAATCAAAATATAGCACCATGTTACCATTTTTTTCTGTATCTTTTTTCGCGCGGTAAAAATGGAAAATCTTTTTTCCAAAAATTTTATCAGACACTCTCGCTATCTATACACACGCTTTTCCGAAAACCCCCAATATTATAATAAAACAATTTATTATAATATTTTCACTATATGCAGCACATAAAGAACATCACAGCTCATTTTCATGATATCTTAATTTTCTTTTCGTTATATATTGATTTTTCCATTGTATATGTATGTTTGTTTAATTTTCATTATTCATCTCAAAATCATCCCCGTATATAGCAAGCAGCATATGAAAAACATTCACTTAATTTTCTTTTTTTTTTCAAATTTATAACAAAACAAATTTAGTTTTTACCAGTTTTTTCTTCACACACACACACACACATTCGCTTTCAAAGATTTTTTTTTATTTTCATTGTTTTTCTTTTATATTTTCTTTTTTAATTAATAAAATATCGATTATTATTTACTATGTATACTAAAAAGTATAAATGAGTATGTGGAGTATGGGAGGGTATTCTGTGTACTTGGTACTACAAAACTTGTACTATATATATATAAATTGACATTGGAAATTCCTGTGGTGCGCGAAATCTAATCAAAATACAAAAAATAAAAAGAAAATGTCATTTTAGCAAAAGTCATGGAAAATATGAAAATATACATCGATTTATTATATAAGCGCGAATTATATGTTAAAAAGCAATAAACCTTAAGTTTACCGCATTTAATATTGCGGCGAGTATATACCAGAAACAGCATATTATAGAACAGGGGTGGCTAGACTGCTAGACTTGTGTCTTATACTGATAAATCAGAGATAATAATTAGTACTGATAATTATATATGGGCGATTATCCGTTAGAAAGGCCACCCCCAGCTCTGTCCATCTCAATTTTTGAGAAAAATGCTTCATTTTAAAATTTTCTTCCAAAACTTTTTTTAAGCGTATAATTACCGATTTTTTAAAATCAATATGGCGGACACAGTATGGCGTCCAGATTCAGGGTAACTCTCGCAAAAAAATATATTATATAAAAAAGTTAATACAAAAACAAAATTTGTTGCGACTTAAAACCTATATGTATGTTATTATAGGTGCGAAAACTTGTATTTCGAGGTTTTCAAGGGTGATGATTACGAATCTGATGGTAAAAATTGTTTATTTAAAATTGCGGATCAGTAACCTTGAAAACCTTGTATAGTAAAAGCTTTCACTCAAGTCAAGCAAAGTTATGCATTTTCGTTAATCTGGACTCAATATTGTGCAATTTACAATAAGGTAGTGATACCGCATAGAGGTGGCAGCAGATTGAAAAACTTGCTGCTGCTGCTGCTGATGCTAGTAACTTTTTTCTTTGGTTCTCACGCAAGTTCTCTGAAAATACTTTGAGGATCTTTAGATCATTGCGAAAGTATTTTTAAAGCATTTCGAGTTATCTTTCCTTTAAAATATAAGCATAACCACACGTTGCTACGATAACGCGGAAACAGTTTTAAATTCCTTGCCTCTATATCGTTTTCATAGAAAACCTCTCAAAATAATTTGTTACGGTCTTTACGGACTTCATCATTTCAAAACTATTTTTAAAAGATGCACACTGTTTTACTCTTTCAAATAAGCCTAATCAAATACTGTTACGACGACGAAAACATTTTTAAATTCTTCACAAATATCATTTTCATTGAAAACTTCTCAAAATAACGTTTTACAATCAATCAATCATTTCGAAAGTATTCTTAAAAGATTCGCACCATTTTTGCGCTTAAAATGAGCCTACTCACGAGCTCCTATACCACAACGGGCACTTAAAAATGTGTAAAACAAAATTGTATCAATTATAATTCTGCTTGCCTGTTACTTTTAGTAAAAATTTCTATCAAAAAATCTAAAAACATTTGTATGTCTTCTCGA
>JANSTW010082670.1:0-19326 GCA_027564275.1 Diadocidia ferruginosa | reverse complement strand
AACCAATAATTGCAATGATAAATTATATAGATGACCATGACGGTAATAGGATCTTTCAATTTATAGTACATTTTATAGAACTATAAGGAAGAAGCCGCTCCTGACGATGACCGCACGATGATGATTATGCAATGTTACATGGTTACACTTGAAAAAAGATTTTCTCTCATATTTTAAGTTTGTTTGCTTTTTTTCATTAAATATTCACCGTGATATACAATAAACCACTGTATGTATAAACTACATAAATAAATTTTACTCGAAATAAAGTTCTAGCACATTTCTATAAAATGTTTATAGTTTATTGAAAAGGAAAAAAAAAGTTTTATCAAAATTAAACGATGCGGTCGGCAAATTTACAAAGGCGATATAAAAAAACTATCAAAAATGTTTTTTCATAAAATGATTATATAAAATGTATGCCCATTAAAATATATAACACAAATTCTATGCACATTTAACTTCTTTTGCTCTCTCAATATTGATCGAGTATTGTAAATGATTGTTTTGATTAAGTGAGATAAATTTTCGCAAAAAATTTAAAGCGATAAATCAGTTATAGATAAAGTTTTTTTTATTAATATTTATATATTTTTAAATATATGCTTAAGTTTAGCCTTTATTAACAAGTTGTTAAAGCTTCTTTCTTTAGAATATATAATACTTTATATATAGTTTCTTCAGTATATCCGGAAAAATACACTGATATTGTTCCCAGATTATTACACGATAAAAAAGTAATTTTCTAGATCGTTTTGTTTGTTCTGTATACGCGAGTTTTATTATTTTTAAACCATTACATATATAATTTACATTATTTTCCATATAGATAATAATCTATGTGGCCAAAGAAATGTCAATTATATAATATATTTTTTATTCAAAATACAATTTCTAAATGCGATTTTATATTTTTTCTACAAATGCGTCCATTTATAAACAAGAACAAAAAATATATACAATTAATAAATATATACAAATCTTATATATACATAAGATTATATTACAAAAAAGTAACAACAAAAAATTTACACAAAACGCATTTAAATATCAAGTTTATTATCTTTTATAAACAAAATAGAGCAAAACTTGTAAGATATTGGATTTATGTAAATGGATTTTTTTCTATATATATACGCTTGATCCTTATAGTTTCATTAAAAAAACCTAATAAGCATTAAAAGATGCGATCGCATGGGAAATAAAACCGGATTTAATATTATTTATTTTTGTCGTCATCTTTGTTGTATCAGAGTTTCTACATATAATTTTATATAATATAGAATTAATAACACCCAGAGAACTTATTTTTAAATCATAAAAAAATACAATTAAAAAGAAGATCACCAGAAAAAAAGAATTAATTTATATAAATTAAGTAGCGTCGCACCTTATTCAAATTGCGGTTCGAATTTCGGTTTTCTTTTATGAAATTTTATAAAATAAAGACATAAATGGAATTTAATTTAAATATATATATATTATAATAAAATGTATAATAGCTCTTAATATATACAGCCGCAGCAGCATCATCATCATCATCATCATTATAATAATAATATTATACGAGGATGGCTACAAGAAAAAGATAAGATTTTTATTGTTATTGTTTTTGTTAATGAGACTATATATAGAAGATATGCGCGAAAAATATGAGAGGGAGGAAAAATTAAATTAATTTTTAAATAAATTTTGTAGTTTATTAAAGCTACATATTCTTTTTTTTATGAATGATCAAAGTGGCTTTTTTGTTAATACAATTTTATGTAATTGCATATTATAGTTTGCATACATATAATGCTAAAAGAAGTTCTATAAAATTTTATTTTTTAAGTTATGATTTAATTTTAGTTATAGTTTTTTAAGATTATATATAAAATTATTTATATATAGTTGATTACTTTTCATTATACAATAAAATATTTTTTACATACATATAAACTGAAGTACTGACAAACGAAAACTATATGGATGTTTTCATCATATTTAATTTAAAAATGAGTGCATCAAATTTCTTTGAAATTAATTCATTCCTTATTTAATGACCTTTTTCAATCGTAACTATATAGTTATATTTATAACATTTTTAAACAGATTTAAAAATTTAAAATAAGAAACATAATTTTTCATAATAAAATAAAATAAATAACAGGTTCGTTGCTTGAACTCTTTCGTATATGAAATGTTGGTTAAAGTTCACTTTACCGGCATAGCTACGGAAAAATACCCTTTTATAGAGGGGTGTTAAGGGCTCGAAACAAATATTTTTCGTTTTGGAGTTAAGGGTGCAAAAATCCGTTTAAGGGAGGGAGAGGATTCAAAGTTTGTATGGGGAAATTACATTTTTAAATAGAATTTTTAATTTAAAATAAGAAACATAATTTTTGACATACAAAAAAATAAAAAAAGGTTCGGTGCTTGAACTCTTTCGTGTGAAATTTATGGTTAAAGTTCACTTTACCGGTATAGTACTGAAAAAATCCCCCTTTATGGGGGAGTGTTAAGGGGTCGAAACAAATATTTTCTTTGTTTTGGAGTTATTTTAATGATATTATTTATAGAAAAGCTTTATAGAGTTAGGTCTCAATAAAATTATGTTAAACCGAATTTGGGGCATGCAGAGTTGAAAGGGAACCTTATGTATAAATATATATTAAGGAACAAATCAAAAGAAAAATAATCTCTTTAATATTTATAAATTTTATTATTATTTATAAACATCTCAATCTGTGTCAAATCAAATAAATGTCTTATTATGGAAAATAAGTTACATATTATTACAGATACATTAAATTAAAAAGAAGAATACGAACACAAAAATATTTGATCAGCGTAATATCGTGGGAGACAAACTTTATTATTATACATTGGAAATAAAATAAATAAATCTGTAATGTACGTATATATAATACCTGATGTACATAATATTATAAGTCTTTAGTCAGATCTATATTATCCATAAGGCAGAAGGCATCTATATATTATGATATACAAGGTCTATCTGGATTCTGATTATAATTTGTAATGTTTGAAAATTGGAAAATGTAATTCATAATCATATAGAGGATTTTCTTAAAAATTCTTAAGTCAGATTTACTAATAATAAATAAATGTACTGTGCATATTGTGCACAGGGCTTCTCAAGCATATTATAATATGAAAGAAACGAATAAAGTATCAAGCAACAACAAACAGCCTGAACAAATCCTTTAAGAACGTCAACTTAATTTCCTTTTAAAAACTTAAATGAAATCAAATAAATCCGTCAGGTCAGCTATATAGTTATATTATTAGTGGATGGATGTGAATGGTTTTGTTATATTTTTTATATACATTTTGTGTTGTATAGATATAGACTTGATTTTGACGTTAAAAGACAAAAAAATATTTTTTTTCCAAACAAAAGAAACTTTTATATAATTTTTTGTTTTCAATATATATAAAAATAAAATTCATGAATCCGTGAGTATAGATTAAATTCGCATAACATCATCATACCTATATATTATATATAGAGTCAGGCAGCGTATATATATGTAGAAGCATAACTAAATGATATAAAATCCAGTAATTGGATCAAATTGAAGACCGACCTACACGGTTTTCAAATAAAGATGTGCATCCGTTTTTCTCGTCGTCGCGTTTCCGTGCGGTTATTAGACTTCTATATAATGTTTATAAGAAATAAATAAAATATATTAACTTTAAATTGAAAAGTAACTAAACTGTTGTTTTATATGCATTGATGGGATGCGACTGTAAAATAATAATATGATCGTCGTCGGTAAAAATCTAAATAAAGATTTATTTTAATTTGATGTAGGGTGTATCTATACCATTTAGTTTTTCTTTAATTTTCCCTATATGCGATAATACCAAGTTATTGGTTTAAATATCCATATTTTTATTTTGAAAAATTAAAATCAAAATCATCATCGTGATCCTTAATCAAAAGTAAGATAGGAATAATTTTCTATTTTTTTCTATTTGATATTTTGCAATGTAGTGAAATGATCTATACAGAATATATCATTACTGATAAATGGAGATATTCCTTAAATAAATCACTTAAAAAACTATTTAAAAACCAAAAAGTTAAATAAAATTTGATAATCGTTCTCATATACTATGTAAATCCGACAAGTTTTAAGTGAATACTGCTCAAGAAATATAATATATATTTATGATGAACCCTGCTACTAAAATAAATTATATCCATACGCTTTTTATACATAAAATATAAATGATTTATACAAACAAATCGTGATTTATGAAGATGACATTTTTTATATCAATTTAAAAAGACAAAACCATATTATATTAAAAAAGCTGTAAAATGTAATATATTTTATTCATATGGTTTTGTAATCCATTTATTATACAAATATTTATAAATATAATGTGCGTTTTGAGTATATATTTTATGTCCAATTTATTTTCGTAAAAATAAAATGTTTTGTTCTCTATATATTTGATTATAATGATGGCAAAAAGCTTTATTATATTGTGCATATAATAAAGCTTTTTTCTATAATATAAATACTGTATTATGTTTTGCATTTAAAAAAAAATTTAAATTTTTACAATTTTCTTAGAAATTGTAATTTTACTTAATTTACAATACACATAATGTACTTTGTTGTTTCAAAAATGATGGTTAAAAAATTCACTGTTCATTTATATTACATATACATAGCTGGTACATAGAAATAAAATCAAGATATTTCATATTATTGGCACGAGTGCAAATTAAAATGAGCGTGTGTTTTGGATTTTTCATGATGATGCGATGACTTTGAAATGATATAAACTTTATATTATACCAGATACATATATTGGTATACTGTAATTTAAATAAAAAATTAACTAAATATGCAACAACAATAATAGCAACTTAATTTGCTCGTTTCTTTTGTTCTTATAAAATTTATTATATGATCGTATATCGAGTCGTATATACTTCATGCTACCTATATAATATTTAAATTATTTTCTATTTACAACTCAATTAATCATCTGATTAGAAAAATGTTTTACAGGTTTAAATATATATAATATACAAATAATTATAATAATATATGCAAATGGTTTATTAAAAACTCGTTAACAAAAAACAAACTATATAAGACCGATTTTAGATAAATTATCATAAAGAAAAAAAAAATTGAAAATAGTTTTTAACCTATAATTGGTATAAACATAAAAATATATGAGATTGAGCTTAAATGTGAAAAGTTTACATTCATAAAAATATATAATTTATAATTAGCATATATATTATTATATATATAGAAAAAATAGGCTATTTCATTTATGTTCTATGAAAAAAAATTGTTTTAATTAAGTTTAGTACAAACAGTATATTATTATGTTATCCTATACAATTATTAAATTTATATTCAATTATATTAAAAATTTGGTTTTCGATCTTTTCCTTAATTGTTTCTTCATCAGTGTGCAGATAATACTATACTATACTACTAAAAATCTTTTAATATTAATAACAAGATCTAAAGTCAGCTAAAAATCATGCAATTTTTTGATATTTATTTTGTTTTTCTCATTCTCGCATAATTTTTATGTATTATACTGTGCATAAGTCCACAGATTCTTCTATTATATTAGATCATATTTTGTACTATACATAGGCTATATAATAACTTAGTGTCTTATTAACAGACTTTTCGTTTGTTAGCCTAAACAAGTTTTCTTTTCAAATATTTTAATGATTTTTTTTAAGTTTCTATATAACAATAATACATATATTTTGATAACATGATTGATCTCATGTATATAAATATTTAGTTAACTAAATGATAGATTAATAAACTGATTACTTTTGTTTTGATTTTATATAAGATTTTTAAAATGCGTATTCATTGATGTATTAATAATTTAAATTGTATTTTTTATGTGGTTAAAAATAGAAAAATATTTTTTAATTAAAAATATATTTAAATCAAGTGTATTAATTCAATTTTATATATTATACACCTATAAATATAACTATCTTTTTATAAAAATCATCAGCATATATATGAACATTGGACATATCCTATCCTATCCTTGAGATTTTTCGATTTTCTACTATAAACATAGTTCCTAATTTTTACTTGCAAAGCCACTTCACTAAATATTAAAAATACTTTATTTTTACTCAATATTTTAATACTTTTATCGTTTTATGTAAAAATAAAGCTTCATCATCTTTTTTTCTTCGTATCAACACTTGCTTCAAAATTGGTGAGATTTTTTAAAAGAAAATTCAAAAATAAAAAATTCATGCTGACTGAAAAGGTGCTAAAATTATAATATAAAATTTAGCAACACAACAAATTTTCTGGCAAAATTTATTATTCTAAAACAAATTTATTATTCCAGTTTAAACATTGCCATTTAAACATTACATCTATATAAATTTAAAAAAAACTGCATATTTAAAAAATGCACATTATATATTTTAAAGTAATATTCTTATATATGTTTAGATTTGAAAATTATGATTTACATCTGAAATAAATAATATTTTCATTAAAATATAACATACAGAGCATATCAGAAGCAGCATAGCAGCATTCACACAAACATTAAACTATCATTTTAAAATAAAACGTCTAGACAATAAACATGTAAAATATTTAATTAAGTCATGAATATATTGAATATTATCTTTTCGACAAGAAGTTGTACACTTTGTATTATGTTTTATGATATTTATTTAGATTCGGTAGCACTTTATATAATATGTGCAGTACAAGAGATGGAAAAATATTTTGAAAAAAAAAATATTTTAAAACAATTTATATGATTAAAGTTGTATTTCAATTAAACACAACAACATATTATATATAGTTACATATAGTTTGTACAAAATTTATATTTAAATTATATCGTGACTAATGGTTTTTTCTTTCTCAAAGATGATATGCGTCAAATTGGAATCTTATGGCGGTTAACATTTTGGGAGCTGCTGTATAGTTGTACATTTAAAATATTAATATACGTGACATATTCTTTAGAAAAAATAATTTTAAAAAAATTTTGATTAAAATATGTGTGTTTGGATGCGCAGAAGCGATCAAACAGACAAGTTGTCAAAAGTTTCTATTTATCCAAACTATCTTGGATTTATTGTAATAAATTAATTAAAAATAATTTCGGATAAAAAAAAGAAATGTTGTTTTTGAGTGTATAGACTGATCGGTATTTTATTATATTATATATTATATATTTATTTCAATATTACGGTTTTTGAATTTTTTATTTGCACAATAATGTAGAAAAAAAATTTAATTTTAAAAAATAATAAAAAATTAATGATATTATAAATAAAAAATATATTTGCGTAACATATGTATCAGAATACCTATATAAAGTTATCCTTAGATATTTTTTTAAATACAAAAAATAAACTCAATATTTCATAAATAAATAAAAATCGATTCTGCTATTCATTTTAAAGGGGCACATATTGGCTGGTCGTTAAAAACTCTATTTAAATTTGTTGTTTCTTTACAAAAACAATTTTCTGTACTCCTGTACAGGTATATATATACTACCTTATATATAAAGTTGGTGATAAAATATAACAGGTGAACTTCGACAAAATATTCCAAAGTCAAGTATTCACATAAAAAATCCCCTTTTTTCTCTATACACATATTACACAATGTTAAAGAAAAAAATAAGTCAGAATTGATGGTTTTGTTCAATTTATATATATTATATATTTAAACCCATAAGCATATACATATATATGATAGAAATATCCATCTGTTTAGTTCTTCTGTTAAAATATTCCTCAACTACGCACCACATTATACCTAAATATATATTAACAAATTACAAGTTTTGACCATATTCTTGATTATTTCATATAAGAATGGATAAATACATATTATATATATGGCCATAACATTTCGCTTTTTATTAAAAAATGCTCAAGTGTTTTCTTTTTTTTAATGGAAATAGGGTGCGAGTGGATGGAAGATTTTAATGATATGATATATATTATAGTTATGTGGTTTTATGTATACAGAGTTTTTGGCGCAAATATGCAATATGCTTCCTATACGTCTTAGGAAATATATTTAACGGTTTAAAAAACGTTTATTGCGTGCGTCATAATATTTATAAACAGAAGAATATTTTTAGGGGCTGGATGGTAGTCTAATCGATCTTTTAAATAATAATATTTAGCAATATTATGATAAATGAAATTAATAATTTTTATTATTTACTATATATAAACATTTAATAATGAAGAAAAATTCTTTATTATTTAAAAGTAAAATCGTAATCGTCATATACATAAAATATATTGTGATCGAATTAAATTTCATTTATATAAATTGCATAATTTGATATAATATATAATATATGTATACATATCATATAGGTTTAAATAAACGTTAACATACATATTCACTTCATCAGATGGCTTTTCATGTTGATTGAACAGAAAAACAAAACAATCAACCACAAAATCGATAGTTATCCTTCAGGTTCACCATATATATGTATATACCAAAGAAAAAAATAAACCAATACAAGAACTATTCTGACTCTTCTGACTTATTTTACATTTTATTTAAAATGCAATATACTATAAAGTGTACCAACTTAAGTATATTATATATAAGTTATATGTGCGAGCAGAAACAACACCAAAGTGCTACCTCGCATATAATCATTATATAATAATATATAAACATGATATAATGATACGTTCTTCTTCTGTTTTCAAACAATTAAGACTTAATGAATTTCAAATAAGTGGCTTGTACTATGCAAATAAGTTTTGATATCACATTGTGTATATATATATATTATATATAACTATATATATACATTTGGTCGTCTTTTAAATTGAGATGTTAAAAACCACGGTAATGCAAATATAAATATGCAAAAAGACAATCGGATTGCAGCATATATATACTATAATGATATACATATATATGATCGTCGTTTTAAGTTGAGGTGAAATCAATTTTGTTAGCGCCATGTTACCTGCGACCGAGAGGAGTATTAGAATTTTTTAGTTTAACACGAATATTATATACGAACCGCTTTCAAATTATTGAGAATTTTCCAAAAAAAAGAAAGTATGTTAAGTTGAGTATAATACTTTTAAGTAATAACAGAAAAAATTAGCATGCTATTCTGCACATGCTTTAAAAAACTAGTAACTCTGGTGAAGGTAACAATGTTAAAATTTTAACAGTATGATTGAAAACAGCTCTCCAGAAAAATTTCCAAAAAAGAGTTTTCATAACTATCATAAGAACCGATGGTCTCTAAGTATGGAGGCTCCCATAGGATTTTATTTTGTTTTTAAAATGGCAGAAAAATTTGAGCAATGAGCATATATAGAGCAAGTTTTTTACCATCAGTAGACGAATTCGGCAAAATGTTAGTAGGAGTGAGTTTTTATTGGTCCTATACCATTGTTCCAACGCAGGTTACATTTTTGGTCTCTATAGGTGAAAGAGCAGTTGTGGCTTTGATTGTTTTTTTTAAATGAATGAAAAATGTGAACCAATAGAGAAAATTCGAAAAAAAATCAAGAACAACTTCGTATAAATATTTACCACAACCTGAAAGAAACATTTTGCCTGACAAGGTATATATATGTTTTTGTAAATGTTTATATTATTATTCTTTCGTCCCAACGCAGCCATCCAGTAGTGATTTTGGTTTTTTTTTTTTAATTTTTTCATTTTCAACTGAGTGGAAAAAGAAGCCGAAAGAAACTTATCAGTTAATGCAAATTTTACTGCGGAGGCGATAAATATATGGCTCTTACTAATAAAGTAGCAAAGGAATTTTAATTTTAAACTACATAATATGCGACGACGACGACGATGATAGCAAGCTCTGGATGAATGTTTGGGTTTTTTTTTTGCTCTTGGTGTATTAAGAGTTGGGCTATAAAATTATATAGCATGTTACAATTCCATTTCATATTAACTATATATATACGAAAACATACATAATATCACGGGTTCAAAATACAAAACAAAAACATAAATAAATACGCAAAGATAACAAAATCGATATGTTTAAAATAAATGCAAATAAAACGGCAGCAAAAAAAGGAAACTTTATCTTTTGGTATAAATTACAATCGAGAAGAACTCTGTTGTTATTGTAAAGGAACATTTATATATATGCAATATGCATATAGATAAGTGGGAACTTGAGGTGAATTATTGATCTATTATGTGTAATCATTACAAATTTCGAATTGAATTTATATAAATTAGGTTTATTGCTGCGATGTTCCTTAATTGATTTTACCTATATGTAGTATGCGCTATTGGTTTTAGTATAAATATATAAATTATTGACTTGACTAATTTATTATACCTAGAACATTTTTTTTATCTTCCTATTTTAATAGTCAAATAGTGTATAAGGACCTCGATTTGCACTTGATATTTACCTATTGTAAAGAAAACGATTAAGAATCTTTACAAATAAAGTGTATATAGACGTATATAAATTATAAATTTCTTAAATAATTTTTTTTGTTATTATTATATACAATATTATACAAAATTTAATAAATTTTATTTTTTAAATCATATATAACTAATTTATTATATTCTATTATTTAATTGTTCAAAATTCAAATATATATATACGGCTTATTCATGCCCGTAAATTATATACATATTGAACTCATATATTATAAATTCGCATAACCAATAATTTATTTTTTTAAGATATATTGAAAATCGCGCATAAAGTCACTGGATTATTTATAAATAGTTTTTTTTTTAAATAATTTATTTTTATTAATTTGCCCTGAACTTGATTTTTACTTCATATTAAATTATTTATCCGCGCACGGAGATTATCGCGAAGAATTAATAATAAAGCAGGTATATGATATGGGATATATAGGATTTTTATAATATCTATACAAAGTAAATTGAAGTAAAAATATTTATTTTAAATTTATTTATGATCTTTTCTGGTATATAAAATAATATATATATAGATATAATATGCAAATTACAATTATATATATAAATCATAATATTATACAACAACAAATATATGTTAGAATCCCTATATATATTATATTGGAAAAAACAACAAATAACCAGTCACCGCATCAAAGAGACACAACGTGACAAAATGATATATGGATCATGGTATGGTCGCGTTTGAGAGTTAGCCTCTGCTTCTATATATATTATAATATATTCAGTGGTCCGGGCACGCTAATAATAATATTGCAGATCATGCGGGTCGAGAATAATATTAAATTAATGACAGGCGTATTGCAATTCTTATTGACTATATGGCGAAACTAATCGCAATTTTAGATGATTTTATGTGTCACTACAGTTTTATATAGTTTTAAAGAGTATATAGCTTACAGCTAAATATAAAATGAACGAAGCTTTGAAATAATTTATAAAGAATATGTCGAAGTTATAGAAGAAAAATGATTTCATAAGTTCGAAATTTGGATAGTAGGTATACATTTTCTTCTGTGCTTTATATATAAGTAGTTAGATTTATTTATTTATTTTGTCATAACTTTTAAAGCTCAATTTACACTACATCTTTTTTATAGGTAAATCTGCTTTAAGTTTAATTAAATGAATACTCGCTTGATTCCTCGATATTAACATATATGTCCATGAAATTCGATAAAGACTATAATATTAATTAACGTGCTTTTACAATTGAAATAGCTTTTACATTATTTTATATAAAACAGATAGATTTTTTTGTCAACTGATAACAGTATATAATGTGACGTACCTTTTATATATAGATATTCTTGCGAATTAGCGCAGTTGGAAAATTGCATAAATTTTCTCTTAAATAAATTTGAAAACTTAAATGAGGTCTTATTTGTGCATAAATCATTCGTTATGTACAAGCAACAAAAAAATAAATTTAATCTTCTTCATTTAAATGCGTACATATATTATTCATTTTCAACATCCTGCAATCTACCTATATATAATATATAGTAAATTTGTTGGTGTTTTTTTTACAAATATTTTATTCCAAGCTTTTATGTGTGACATATGCAACTCGATTGTAATTTATTGTTTTCTCAATGAAAACACTTTATAGTTATATATAGTTAGGTATATTATTATTATTAACATGAGAATGGTCGATCGATATATATATATATATATAATATGAAACTTGAGCAATATATACAATCAAATGATTTTATATATAACTGTTGGAAAAAAAATGGAATAAAACTTTAGGTTCTGTTAAGTATTTGCAAATTTATTCATCACATTTGTTGAGACAGGCTGCGTATATATAGCCATATAATGTGGCGTGGTCAATTCATATATTCATAGTATATTTCTATATAGTTAAAGGTAAATTTGTAATTCTTGCACTGGATATAATATTGCGAGAAAGACAAGTTAACATTCAGCAACTTGTTACTTGGCGATATAAAACAAACAGAAAAAATTAAGAAAAAAGTTCATTTTATGTATATATAGCTAAAATGTGTTTTTTTTATTATTTTCTGTAAAGAGCATAAAACGGAAACATTAAATACTCAACGTTTTTCACATTTTAAAATGTAATAAAAAGTATTTGTTTGTACATATCAAAATGTTGTATATAAGATATAAAGTTTATTTTCGATTTTTGTTCAATAATATTTATTCTGAAAAATAAAATTTCCCACGCGTACTTATATATACAATACTTATATATAATATATGTCGGTTTCAATAAAATTCTGATAATAAATTTCGTATATAGAAAATTAATTAAATAAATCAATATTGATTTCACAATAATTTTTTTTAATGCAAGATAAGAATAAGGATTTCAGAACTATATGTATATGAACGCATATATATATAATGTAACAGGTTGCATGTTACACAGTAATGACAGTATTTTCTTTTTGACGTTACAATGAACCTGTAATAAAGACAAATATAATACACGCATACGATCCATAAAGATAATTTTATTGATATATTTCTAGTTCACCAGTGATGCGCCGCAGTATCAATCCCAAATAAAATAGAGGTCAGTTTTACCTATAAAATTAATACTGATTTATTTACTAACTGATGGCAAATCTGTTTAATATTATTTTGAGAAAGTAATTAATTTGTAATTAGTTTATTCAATATTTTCTTATCCAGTTTATTTTGTCAGTTTGATAGATAACATTATTTTATTCATATTTAATTAGTAGCGAATAGTCCGTTATAATATAAAAAATGGCGTATCCGCAAAAATATTTTTTTGTGAAATCCTAATATTTTTTTTATACATCTGTATAGTTAATTGCAGACTATTTTTAGCAGATAAATTCATATTTGAACAGAATATTATATACGTAAAAAAATATATAACTATAGCACATCTATAAAGATCTCTATACTTATTATATAATTTTCCTGTATACGTCACTGTATATATTATACATTAATGAAAGAACGTTTGTAAATTATTGTATATATAGAGTATATACCAGCTATATAGTATATATTGCTATGTATTAAAGATAAATAAAAAATAAAAAAAGAAAACTCTTCTTTTTTTATTTATTAAAATTCCGCAACAACTACCATCTCAGCTACCGTCTGTTATTAAATTGCTTTCTGACATCGCCCAAGGTATTAATTATATATTACTTATTATTATTATAAAGTGGTATATCGATAATGGCAGAACAAATTTTCCTTGATGCGATCTGGCTGCTGCAGTATTCAATGCAACTAATGTATATTCTGCTGCAGCATATATAGTGCGATGCTGCTGGCTGATGTTTCTTTATGATATTCTTCTTTTTGAAAGTCTTCTTTAACATGAAAATGCGTAACAGTGTCGAGCGTTCTAAGTTGCGGCAGGAGTATGTTCGCAACTTTTTAAAAATTTCTTCTAATGCTAAATCTAATAAAATCTCTTAAATATTTAATTTTGTTTATTAATTCACATGATGTCAAGTATAACATGACTGTAACCGCCGTTACAAAACAAAATTGTTTATATTATAACTTTTTATACTGTTGGAGTGCCTGCCAATGATTGAAAGTTCATCATAGCATTGCTTTACTAGTTTAGAGGAGATAGATAATGAGACATGAGTGCTAAAATAGTAGCCAGACTATCCAGGAGAATAGCTATTCTCTGCATGCGAGCATTGCATTTGCATACTCCCACTCGTCTGCAGGCTATCAAAATAGCAAGTACTGAAATACATCTTGCTAGATTTGGAAGCCTAAATGATTCTGATATATTAAGCTTATTGGTAAACATTTACAAAAAAAAATGTCTGATTCCAAAACAATAATTAATAATGAAATTGCATTTGAACCTAAATAAGAACTAACTGAAAGTCTTTACCTTTGATATGGTCGTCAATTAAAACTATATGAAAACCATGCGGTATCATATAGAAAAAAGGGTAAAATTGTGTTTTCTGTTCCCTCACTTTAGAGTAAAACAAAAATTTCACCCTGTTACGATGACATGACTTTTCTCGATTTTATTTAAATTAATCCGTAAATTCATTTTTATAAAAAAAAATTGTTTTCTTTGATTTTTCTTAGATTCTGATGAAGTATTCTAGCCTACCCATAACATCCACCGCTCGCCACAGAATATATAGATAGGCATTTACAAAATTCTGTACCTCATATACATTTTATAATATGATGATGCGATTCCTGCTACCTATATTATATAATATTGTATATAGTTGGAAGTTGAAATTTATTAATTTAAAAAAATATAATTTAAGAAAACGGAAAAGAAAGAGAATCCAAAATTTGAGATCAATATTTTTAATTTGAAAATATAAAGTACTTAAAGGTTATATAATGTACCTATATGTATAAATGCGAAATCTTATTTTAGGATTTTTCGTATTGCAACAGTGTAGTTAATTTTTGTCAAATTTGAAAACCAACTAAATATGACTGACTGCGCAATTTTTCACAATTTTCAATTTCAATTAAAAGAAACAAAACAGTTTTATTTTGCTTTAACGGATTTTTGTAAAGAAAATACTTCTAAAGAATTATTTTACTGAATTACATTTTTGAAAAATTCATTTATCGAGTTTATACCATAAGTGATTTACTTATATTGCCAGAAATTCACGTCCTACGAATTCCTTTCCGTCTGCAAGAATATAAGTTTTTAAAGATATAATGTTCGAGAAAACGAATTTTATTAAATATTCGTAAAACCTATATCATAATATATGCTCTTAATTATAATGCCCTGACTGTATACATATATATACCTTATGTACAACACACTATATATAATATTGTAAACTCTACCGCCTGAAATGAACTCAATTTTTGCCGCGCGTAGCATATTCGCTATAATATGTTATTAATAATATCGCGCATATTTTTTTCTTATGTTTATGATTTTGCATTCATTTCCAGCTTCTGTTTTTTAATAACATCTCTTGTACTCTATATATATTATAGTAACTATATAGTAATTTTTATTGATAAGCATCTATTAATCAGAAACCTGCTCTTAGGGCTTGAAAATATATATATAGCGAGTCTATATATGTATAAAAAAATGTATTTTGATACACAATTTTATACTTTTATACCAGCTACTGTACAAAAAAATACGTCCATAAAGAAGCCAACGCATAAAACCCATTATTTTCAAATATTGGCATTTATTTTAGTTAATTACAATATGGACTTTTTATACCACTGCAGATAAGTTATGCTTCGCGTACCGAACCGATATATAACATTGTCTGGAACTAATGATGTTTTTCTCTTTTTTTATCCTCTTTTTAGTTATTAAAAAATAAATTTTTTGAACGGAAAAGCTTTGTAACAATGTATTATATATAAGCAGAAATTATTTATTACGTGCTATGCGTATACTGCTGCTGCTGCGAAAAAATTCGTCGCTGATATATTATGTTTTTGTAACGAATTTTTCATGTAAACCTAATAATCGATATTATCATTTAGCTTTTATTCCCATAATATTGTACAAACAGCATCTTTTGGTTACGGACTATTAATATTAACCCTTAATCGGTCGTCATGGTATTCCCAAGATATTCTAAACTGAGAAAAATCTAGTTTTACTGTCATAAAACGTACCTAAAAATTATATTTTTCAAATCAGTTTATCTAGGCAAAAAGTTATTTCTAACTCCATAGATGACGATAGCAGACATTGAGAAAAAATACTCATGCTTATCCCCGGTGTTTCTGTGATTTTTTTTTCAAAATTTCACTTTTGTGATAAAACATTCAATGTTTAATCACTAAAGTCCATTTAATCGAATATCGATTTTAAGAAAACCCAACTATTATTGCGTTATAGAACAATGCTTTTCTGTCTTTATTTTGTTATAGATAAACTTAATTTACAATTGAATTTCTATTTTACATACATTTTATGCAGACAAAAGAAAATTAATTTATTTATTTATAATATATGACAATATTTGGATAATAAATAGTTTTTTTTAAATAATAATATTGTTGTTTTTCGTATCATGATTAAATATTTGTTATAATTTTTATATTTTTTGAATATAGAGGTGGTAATGCACAGTTTGTATACGCGCTATATATCACCGTTGTCACTGAATCGCCTAACCTGAACTTGTCCAACGGACAAAATCGGTTCAGAACTAAATGTACATTTACTAGGATTGTTTGCAATTATTACCGCTTCCTCGTCGTCCGTATAACTGCCGACCGAACGACATATCCTATGGAGAAACAAAAGTGTTAATTGGACTGATTATTAAAAGAAACAAACTCACCTTTGATCAACACCTACAACACCGCCACCACCACCACCACCACCACCACTACTGTTACTACTCATTGTTGCACCGTTTATTGTTTTCCTACTAAATCTTTGCTTTAGCAAATTTTGCTCATGAAAATGTTGTAAACTTCGTACAGGAACTCTTACATTTAGATCAGTCGATGAACTTGATATGGATGCTTTAGTCGGTCTTTGTTCGTCCGGTTCACCCGACAATACTAAATCATTTGGTTGGCCATTTAATAATTGCAAAATATTTGGCAGAGTTGCACGTAGGTCGGCTTTGCTTAGACCAAGTAAATATTTCAATTGGGCAATATTTTGATTTAGTAAAAATACGGCATAGCAAAGTGCTTCGGGTGGTGGACAATTACGACAATACAGCGGAAACTCTCGATCAGACTCGGGTAAAATTTTAATATTATCTCGAATTCGTGATGCAGAACCTTTATAGATAATTGGATTTCTGAAAGAGAAAAAATGTTAATTTTTCAAAATAAAATGAAAGTTTTCATTGTACCTTAAGGGACAATTTAATATTATGGAACACATAAATATCACATGAGCCGTATAGCCTAAGGCAACACTTATGTGAGACGGTGACGTTTGATCTGTATAAGATTCTGCGTTCGGTAAAATTGCTCCATTTATTGTAAACAATCCTCGATCGTTCTGTTCTATCACATAGATTTCTTTTAGTTCTTGGCACAATTGTTGTCGTCGCTGTTGCAAAGACAATTGAATTCTGTCAAACATCTCTTTTTGTCGGCCGTAAACCTGTTCCATTTCGATTGCCTTTTCCTTATCCTTGCCCAGTAGTCGATAGCTGGCCATCAGCCATGATTCTTGTTCGATATTTTCATCACTTACTTCGGCTAAGCGTTTTTCCAATCGTCTTACTGTCTGGCGAGCCTTATCACGTTCTTGCACCAACAGGCGACAGCGAAATTTAGCCGTTTCGATTTTGCGACGCATTTCCTGTGCTTTCAACAGAACTTCTGGTTTGGGTTGTTCAGTTTGCTGAAAAAGCAAACGATTCAATGTACGTCCCATTGACGGATTACCTCGAGGACGATAAAATGATGCACGGTTTGCAATCAATTCCAAATTTAAGCAAAATGCACTCTTCATGCAAATCTTATCCATTAGTTCTTTTGCATTTTCACTTTTATAGCGAAACTTTCGTTGTTTTTGCTGTAACAACAGAAGCGCATCAACGCTGTAGCTGATGCGAATTTCCGATTTAAAGAATTTCTTTTCAATATAACGAATTTTAAGGGTTTCTGGATTTTGTTCTTGTGGTATGTCTGTTGGAAATAGATCCAAATTTATGTTATAATTGAATTTAGGCGATGACGTCGACGAAGGCCTTTGATCTTTATTCGATTGGTTATCTAAAAATTTATTTGTTTTACTACTTAAAGCTAATAATTGCGGATCACAGCTTGGATTATGTTCATTTGTTGTTTGTGTTTCAATTAAACCCAGAAATTCGAGTTGCTTGGGCACCGTTTCACCCAACAAGCAATCCGTCGATGTAAAAAAACCGCCATGAATGTGAAATACTAATGAATTCGGCTTCAGTTTTACATCGGTTCGTTTCGATATGGGAACTAAACCAGAAAAATAAACACCCCAAAGAAATAACTCTTCATCCAGGTTTTCCGCCGCGGTATCGTCACCTAATTGTGAGTCAGACGATACGCTCGTTCGTTTGTTGTCAATCGATTTGTGGTGTTGCCAGACCCTAATACAAACACTGTGTGACGTCGACTTTAGAATGCTTTGACAATTTATCTCTGGCCAAATTGCATTTTTCGGTGATTCCAATTTCTCACTTGTAAAAAAGGGGGCTGACATCGATGTCATGTGTAATGTATAGTAAACATTGCTCTTTGGTTCACATTGAATATTGTGTCCGGATATTTGAATCAGGTTACGAAGACGCAATTGTTGCGTCGCCAGAGGAGTCCAGTCTCGACATCTTGGACGATTGGACATTTTTTCTACAATCAATAATTAAATTATAAATTCATTATACGCATTGTATGGAAAATAAATGCACAACTTACATTTAGCGAAGTGTATACCAACAAAATGTAAACAACACAAATTTACCTCATATTTTCCTAGCTGATACAATCGAAATAGTTCACCAAAATTGATCTTCAATGTTGAGCAGTATTCTACTGTATTTGCCACAATAAAGAATAATAAATTAATTATTATTTATAGGTAATTAACAACGTTTTAATAAGGATAATTGAACAACTTTGTAACAAAAAATGCAATTTTTTGTGTTTTCACTGTTTGACATTTTTTGTGACCCTGCAGGATAAAAAAAACTTTTGCGATTACAGGTTTTACAAAATCATATGTGTTTTAGGAAAGACGAATTATTTTTTTATCGACCGTAAAGTCGCATTTACAGTCCTAGCTACAAAAAAAATTTCAGCAGCCAAATGTCACTTTCAGACAGCTAATTTATTTATTGATTTACAGTACCAGCTAAATTTTCTGCAGGAA
>JANSTW010082559.1:0-19332 GCA_027564275.1 Diadocidia ferruginosa | reverse complement strand
TAATTTAGCTTCACAAAGATGTCGCCACTGAAATTTAATATAAAAAGACAATGATTTCACTAAATTGATAGTTTTTTGAAATGTACAATAATTTTTGTGTCGATACAATATTTTTTTAGATTTTGTACAGTAATTTCATTTTTAAAATCTGGCAACCCTGTGTGAGTGAATTAAAAAACAAAATTGCGATAAAAAATAAAATGTGTACAAAACGCGCGTAGCGCTTTTTTGACAGTATTTCTACAAGTGGCGTGCGGTACTAGATTATTTACAAATTTTAGAACTCAAATGTCACGGTCGCGATTGCTTCAACATTACACGTACGTTCATCTTGTATAAATATAATTTTTTGGGTCATTTCTACATTTTTTTATAATTTTTTATTAATTTCTGTGCTAATTAATTTAGACAAGAAAACCTCCGCTAATTAATAAATCTATTGGCTACAATCTGCTTGATAAAATCTTAAAATTGGAATTCGATAAAACCGCCAAGAAACAAGCAGATTCTAATAAAACCTTTTGCGCGATCTGTTATGCCTAATTTAATTGGCCAGCAATCTTAAATTTTAACATTGTCCACAATAATATGGATCTGGTTGATATCGATAAAGTTTTGGATGATTTTGAATTGGATGAAGATAAAAGTGATCGAACCAATGTCGGAAAACAAGAAATTGGGCAAGGAATCGCTAAAGAAAATTATGTGCAACATCAGAAACCACAACAAGAATATTCGGCGAGTGACGAAGCGACTTCTTTAGCAGCAGCAGCAACAACAACAATTCAAAGTACTGACAACTTACAATTAGGTATGGGTACTCACCAATTTATTATATTTAACATTTAATTAGATCTATGACAAAGAATTGGTTTTTAAAATTTTAGACAAAAAGCCTACAAATAAATATTTTAACAGATGTTATACGATAATCACTTTTTTTATATTATAATTTTAATAATTTATCTTTACATTTTTAGGTATTCCAAATGAAAATATTGAAAATACATCTGCACAATTAAATGCAACAGAACGAAAAACAACAATCAACGACACCGAAAAGGTCAAGCCACTAGATAATCAAACACAACCGCTCACAACAAATCAACTTCCAAGTATTAAAACATATGTAAATGTTTCAAATGTTTTTCATAGCTTAAATGAATATGTAAATGCAAGTCTGGAGCCTCCATCGTCTACAGAGCAGTTAACCGTCGATTATAATGTAGATCATGAACTACAGCTAGACGATAATCGAACTACTAGCAATGATGTAGAAGTAACAAATTCAGTATTAGCTAGTGCAGATTTATCGTTGGCCACAACAAATACAACAACTACAACTATAACTACATCAACATCAGTAACAACCCCAACCATAAGCGATGAAAATAAAGAAATTATCTCGTCAATTTCATCTTCCTGTTATTTAAATGATGAAGAGTCTGATGAATCGGCCTCATCGTCGTCTCATTCGACGACAGGTTTTAGCAATGAAATCGTCTTAAATGACAATAATACGTCATCGTTGTCACCTCTTAACGACCCGACAGCATTTACTTCAAACACAACCGACGATGATGGTTTTATTGACGACGTTGCTGAAAATCAAAATACATGCTATGAAGAGATGCAGATATCAATACCTGATAATCGAGACGATACCGGAAATAATATTGTTATGCCAAGTGCAATTGAAATTGCCGCCACAACAACAGCGACAACAAAATCACAACCGATTCATTTTGAATCCACAATGGATGATGTGTCTGACACAGAGCTAGAAAGTTATTTACAAGAATTGGAGATGGAATTAGAATATAAAGATATTAAATTGGCTTCGTCAGCATCTGTCTGTTTAGCAGCGACATCAGCGGCGACAACTAATTCAATTCCAGTTGATGATAAAAATCCTCAAAATGCTGATAGCTTTTCACAAGCTTCAACGGTTGAATTTGCTGATGTACGTCTGCAAAGTGATTTTGAACCATCGCCGCTAACACCTGGCATTGCAGAAGATTCAAACAACGTGGATCAGCCAGATGAACATATAACAGAAACGGTGCCTTTTATTGACGATGATGCTGCCGCTGTAGAAAATATTCCTAATAATGAAAACGAACCAGTTATTGAAAGCGATACAGATATTCCAATTTGTGATTATGAAAAACCAATTCAAAGACCAAACTCTTTAGATTTACCCTCAAACATTGTAACGCAATTTAATGATTTTAATCAAAATCCAGAAATTGAAGATACCACCGATATAACACCATGTGAACAGGCACCTCCTCCACCCACCACTACACCACAAGTACAAGACATTAATGAAACAACAACGACAGACCAGCATGCTGACGTACAATCTCCAATATCAACAATTATGACACGATCACAAATACAGTTGGGCAAAATTCAACCCTACTGGATACCCGATAATGTAACAAATTTCTGTATGCAATGTAGTTTAAAGTTTTCTCTAATTAAACGTCGACATCATTGTCGAGCCTGCGGTCAGGTATTATGTTCGCAATGTTGTTCGCTGAAGGCACGTCTCGAATACATGGGCGGTGAAGTTGAGTCTCGCATTTGCGTACAATGCAATACTCTACTGCAGCAAACGAACACAGATCATGTCCCAGTTGCGGAAGCTGCAGTAGCCACATCCACAGCATCAGCTCCAAATCCAAACAATCCAATGGAATACTGTTCGGTCATACCACCGCATCAGCAAGTCGATGCAACGGCAGCAAATTCCATTTCGGTAATGGTACCAGTTGGTGTACTGAAACGTGAAGGCGATCCACCAAAGTCAAATCGAAAAGATAAAAATGTTATGTTCAGCGATGGCATACGACCTGGCTGTGATTTAACCGATTTGGATAATTGGGACAAATTAACCTCAACATCATCGACAGATTCGTTAAAGTTGGCTTCGAAAAAGGGATCGCCAGGTATTGTTTTTAATAAATAAATATTTTGTATCTCTAAATATTTTTTTACTTGACCACATATAGATGCACCGCAACCACAACTTACAGACAATCATTCACTACCAACTGCGGCCTCATCTCAACAATCAATTGTCACTGCAAAATCATCTACAAAACGTTTACAAAAAAATAAAGTTAAACTACCACCAATTGATCCGAAAAATCAGTCCTTTATACCGATTGCAGAGCATAGTTTGCCACCAATTTATACGGCAACTCGTACGGAATTTAGTTTTTTGGACGCCAGCAATGATAGACAGTTGATGGAGACACTAAAGAAGGAGACCATTCGATTTGCCGTACAACGAAATTTGTATGTTTTGGTGAAAATTGTTGATTGTCAGTGAATGCTCAAAATATTTCTATGTTAAATATTTTAGACGATTTTTTGTTTCAGTGACTTGTTGCATCAATAAAACCGTCATAAACTTTACCACCCAAGGAATGCATAATGTTGGTCAAGACGAAATTGTCATTCTTCTGGAAATGGACGATTCGAATCGGCTACCGAAAGATGTGTTTGAGCATTTAAATGATATTTATCGTGATGCCGATACAGGCACAACAATTGGCGAACTAGGCTTTTCAATGCCCAATCAACCGAATTTCTTGGGCTCTAAAGAACACGGTGGTTTTCTATTTATTCGTTCGACATTTCAATGTCTACAAGGTCTAAATATACCAGAAAATCCATTTCTAATTGGTATTTTGATACATCGTTGGGAGGTGCCGTGGGCAAAAATATTTCCGTTACGTTTGATGTTACGTTTGGGCGCATTGCACCGGTATTATCCATGTCCGCATTGTTCGGTGCGTGGCCGGGATTCGGTTTATGCAGAAATTGCACAGACAATAATAAATTTTTTGGCCGATTTTCGAACGTATTCGTACACGTTGCCCACAATTCGTGGCATGTATATTCACATGAAGGAACGAACAACCAGTGTGTTGATTCCGAAAAATCGCTATGAACAAATTATCAAAGCTTTAAACGATAGCAGTGATCATATTTTAGCACTAGGTGGAAATTTCTCCAAAAATGCCGATGGACATTTAGTTTGTATACAAAATACGGAGTCCGGTTGTACAGAATCTCATTCATATTCAACGCAAGCAGTCAATATACAAGGCAGACCAAGAATAGGTTAAGTTAGCAAAATTTGTTTTCTTATTTTGAAATAAAATTGTATGTTTTATCACAGTTACCGGTGCCAGCTTCTTTGTATTAAATGGAGCATTGAAATCTTCAAGTGGCTTGTCTGCCAAATGCAGTATTGTTGAAGATGGGTTAATGGTACAAATTTTACCTACCAAAATGACTGCAATACAGAAAGCTTTGCGAGAAATGGTCGATATTGAAATTATATGCGGTCCAACGGAGGCTGATGCAACCCAGACGGAAATCGTCCAAATACAATGGGTTGATAATGATAAAGAATTTAACGTTGGGTAAGTAATAATAGTTTTTTTTATAATATATCTATGTACTACACGAGAGCAACATGTTGCGCAACTTATTTCCGTTTAATTTTATAGGGTGTACCGGTAATTTCCCAAATGTACGATTCCCCGAAAATTTCAAAATAAAAAAAAATTAAAATAATTATTGAAAGTTTTACAAAATTATTCAAAACTTTTTCTCGATTTTCGACCTAACCCAAGCAGAGCCAATTTTTTTCGGGGAATTGTCGTTTCGATAAACATTTTACACTTTTGTACAAAAATCGGTCGAAGTTTGTGCTATGCAAAGACCTAAAACTACAAGTTTGAAGATCCATACCAGTAAATACTTATTACAAATAAAATATTTTTTACATCATGGATCAAGCTATAGGAGACATATAAAAAAAAGTTGCGCAACAAGTTGCTCTTGTGTAGTACATATGTTTAGCATAGAATGTAAAAAAATGTCGTTGCTTTTGCATTTTGTAAATGCTCGATTCATAAAATTATAAAAATAGTGTAACATCACCAATCGACAATAAACCAATGGACGGTATACCGGCAATACGGGTACATCGTGGCCTAGAATTTCCCAGTTCAAATCATAAAATAAAATGGACGGAAGTGTTTATAATTCAGGTTTGTAAAAATTAGATTAGAAATTGTAATTTTGTGATTTTCATTAGATTTTTGTATAAACCTCCTATCTCCTATAGTCTGAAAATGAACTTCATTATGGTAGAGATGAAGTAAACATGTCCAAGCTAGCCGAACAAATCGCCAAAAGTACTGCAATGGCATTAGTAAAATATTTAGATTTATTGGCAGCCAGTGGTTTTGTAAAAATCGGCTTACGTGCAACATTACACATAGAAAATGTTTGTAGAATTACAATTTCTCTTCCAAAATTCAAATTCAAATTTCTGTATTTCTATTATATGTAGGTCTGCTATGAAGCCGGTACTTTAAATACAAAATTGGGTCCGTTGTACATGAATGCATTAGACAATGAACTAATACCGACATTGCATCGCGAGGCGACAAATTTAAATTTGGACACTCCAATCGTAATTGAGCTAATCTTTCACATTTTGGATGATTGAAGCAAAGTTTTTTTTATTTGCGCATTTACCAATATATTCGTAATTTTTTATTCTTTAAAATCTTTAAAATCATGCTTTTTTCTTTTTAGCGCGCTCTCACAATCACAGCTTTCGTTTTGCAGTTTTCAGTTTTCATTTAATATCATAGTGCACTTCTGTCAGACTAAATATTTTTTAAAAAATTTGATTGTGCGAGCTTATATACAATTCAGTATAATAGAAATTTTGTTAACTGAAAACTGAAAACTGAAGAGTGAAAATTGGATTCAATTGCGAGAGCACCCTTAAATATCTATAATCAGTTAATAATTCGTTATATAGGTATATATATAATAGTTTTATGTAAATAAAATAGGATAATATATAATAAATGTATGATTTGAAATCCACCTCTCCTCTTCCTTCTCCTCTCAAAAAACTGCGTAGGTAATTTATATATAAATGTGATAATAAAATTGTTAAAATATGAATGAATAATTTAAAAAAATATAGAGATTTGGCCACACTATAAGAAGAACAAATAAAGTATATACTACAGTTGATAAAACCTATATATTATTGTATTTAATATAAACTATTAAACCTTTACCAAAATATTATATAATCTAAATTTAAAAAAAAATCATATATAAGTAATCCGCAATCACTATTATGTACTAATAAATTGTAAAAATAAAAACAAAATAAATATAAAAATGAATATTGTAAATAAATATATATATCAAATATTTTAAAATAATAATTAATAACTAACTATATAAAAATCTACTTTAAAATAATTATTTTTTAATTTAAACAATTATGTCAAAAAAAACGCTTCTCTCCCCTATAAAATGCACTTCGAATTAAAATTTGGTCAAATCTGTCTATACTTGTGAAAAACTTCGGTCAGTTTAAAAAAAAATTTATTTGAGTCTTATTTCTTTACCCCGCCCCAAAATTTGATCAAATCCGAACATTATATGGTTTAACCCAGTGTTTTGTCAAGAATTTACAGGACGGACGGACTTATAGACACTTTTTCCAAAATCGGTTCATCATAACTTGAACTAAATTAAGGCTTGTACTATTTACATACAAACTCTATTAATAACTGATATGGATTTTCAGTGGCGACATCTTTGTGAATCAATGTTTAATTTAGCTTCTAAAAGATGTCGCCACTGAAATTTGCTCTCATTAATGTGACTATACATAAAAAGACAATGATATCAACGACAAATCAATACTAAAATTTTTTTTTTTTAATACATGTATCGCCTGCTGGATGATATTGCGTGGAATAACTATATATAAATAAGCAAAGCTAGTATATAATACTAAACTCTATTCTATTCGTCAAACTATATAGTTTCGTCAAACCAATCCTAAAATATATATAATTCGCATATCAAACTCGATACTGATATATCCGTTATTAAATTAATTTAGAATTTTATATTTAAAAATAATTGATTAAAAGCAGCTATGAGCAAAACGTACTTTTCGTACGCTTCATTGTTCTAAAAAAATAAATATAATTTTGACAAAATAAAACAACAAAATATATATATATATATATATATATATATATATCAGTGGGTCCCTGGAAAAAGATTGTAACGTCCAAAAGTTGATTTTACAGAAAATCGATTTAAAGTTTTGGTTTTACATAAGCAGCTATACATTTTTTATTTTTAAAAGTGTTATAACTTCGTCAGTTTGGCTAATTTAAATATGAATTTTACTCAGTATATGCAGATTGACACGGGGAATTCAAATCTGGTATTATCTCAAAATTATGGTAAGTGCACTTACAATCTTTATCCAGGGACCCACTGATAATATAATATTAATTTCTTATACCTAATTCTTATTAATAAACTAATTGCAATTTTTAAATTTTACAGTTAGGAATTAATATAGTTCCATTTCGAAGTGCTACATAAATTATTGTTTGTTTGTTATATTTTTAATTACTTCTGAGCCCACGCGCAAGCACAAATGGGGCAGAAGATTTACTTGACCAGTGTTTCCCCAAATGACCATTAACTCATATATATATATATATATACTTTTATTCCCCTTTCGATGTAGCGATTCCCAAACTAAACTTTATTATATAACCACTCCCACGTTTACGACTCCTAGCTGCACTGCTCTCGCCAGCATGGACAAACCGGAAGTGCTAAATAAATTATAAATAATAAATTTAAGAAAAAAATCGTTGCGATTTGTCTCTATAGTAGTCTAGTAGTAGCAAGTCGTCCAATACGCATTTTAATAGTTTATTTTGCCATACCTCTTGAAAAGTGAGTGAAAAATTTCTGCATATACGTGTGTTTGAAGTTTGAGCGTGTAAAACTTTTGCGACTTTGTAAGGTTTTAATATAATACGTACAAAATGAACCAGATTTTTCCTTCATATTGCGCTCTTACGTTGTCACACCTGCGAATTAAATTTAAATAGTTTTTAGGTAAAGTGCGAATGAAAATTGTCTTTTTTCGTGGAAAAAATTTGTGAAAAAGTTAATAAATAAGTTATATTTTTAAGAAAACTATATTACAATATACGGAATGTTGCATTGCGGCAGAACACGTTCCTGTAATTGACGAAAAAGTACAATTAACTGCAGAACGAGGTGTAATTTTATGGATTATGTTGCAAAAGGTCTGACATTTTGGATTTTTTTTCAACAAAATTTCTCTACATTTTGATGATAAACATTGACATCGTTTAATTGTAAAATATTACTAAAAATACTTTCAAAAAGTTCATATAATAAGTAATTGGGTTTGATGTAAGAACGGAATATCCACGAAAGCAAAATGAGCTTTAGAAATAATAATTACAATAATAATTGGACGAAAAATGGATCAGTAGGTGGAGGTGGCAATAATAATGGACGTGGAAATGGTGGTGGCGGTGGTGGGGGTGGTGGCAACGGGGCTTCTGACAATAAGTCAAAAAAGAAATGGCATAATAAATTTAAAAATAATAATCCTTACGCTAAAAATAACAAAAAACATCCACGAAGATCGCAACATGATTTTAATTCATCGCAAAATAATTGGAATCGAAATTTTGGACCTTCACCAGATTATAATAATCGGAATGATTCAATGGACGGAAATTCAATGAGGTAAATTTTGCATAATTTTGTTGTAAAATTTAAAAAATTAAACAATTGTACATTTCAGATCATTCCATAATAATCAGCAGAGACAATTATGGGACATACGTGGAGGTGATGTAAGTGGGCTTGGTTCGAGTTCGGCAGATAGCAATATGATAGTTGATGGTGATGGTGGTGGTAAAATGAATCCCCTTATAAATGTTCCTAATAAATGGAATAATAGTTGGAATAACCGAAATAATGCTCAAAATAATCGAACAAATGTAAATATTAAATTATTTTTTCTCCATTTTCGTTTAGAATGAATTAAAAAAAAAACTTTATAAACTTTAGGCCCCTTATTAAAAAAAATATTTAAATACAATAATTTTTTCAGCACAATTTAAATCATAATATGGACGATTATCGATCTGATTTTTTAACAAACAATACACAATCAATGTTTCCACATCCTTCATCCTCTGCGACGTCGTCAACGTCGTCGTCGTCGTTAATGCATCAACGCACCAGCAATAATACAAATAATTTTAATAATTTTTCCACAAACTTTGATAGAGGAGCGGTAGCTTCAAATCCATTTTCAAAAAATCCAGACACTCGAAAGTATGGAGGAAATGAACAGAAAATGACAGATGCTGATATGAGGGAAAACGTTGCTAATTTTGAACAAATAAATAATAATAAAAATTATACAATAACATCTGCTGCGGCACTGTCGTCATTAGTAGATAATAATGTTGTTATTGGTGGTGGTGGTGATGGTGGTGGTTTAGACCAACAAACTGAACAATACAATAATGTTGTGCAAAACAAATTTGTTGATACTCAACAACAGCAACCACACAAAATGGTTAAAGAACAAAATGCCGAACAAGTTACCAAGAAATTAATCAATCAATTGGCCAATATGGATAAGTATAATTTGAAACAAATGATTAATAATCCGAATACAAAATATGATACAGCCTTACAATCGCATGCTCGGAAAAAAATTCGTGCCGAAATGCGCAAACAATTAAAGAATATGTGCCTGGATCAAGAGAATCAATTGTTACAAAATATGTTGGAACCGGACGAATGTATTGATTCGGATAAAATACCGGATTCAATTTTTGAGGAAATCGGGCGAGTTTTAGATGTGAATCTACTGGATAATGACTTTAATGATGGTGCTGAGCCAGCAGTAGGAGAGGGTGAAGACGATGAGGACGATGATGTAGACGATGATGACAATTCTTCGGTTATGTTGGATCAAAATTTAGGTTTGAAAGAAAATGATAAATCATCGAAAATGATTTGTCCAGACGACATATTTCTAAGGGCCGAAAAACTTCTAATGGAAAATAGTACATTTTTGTTGGGCGAACCATTGAATGATTCATCTGTGATAAATTCAAGATCAAATAGTCCACATCATGTTCAAAATATGGACGATTTAAAGGAAGACAAGGGTTGCAAAAAAGATGATCCATTTTTAGATATGTTAGATGAAAAATATACACAATTGTCAAATATTTCCGCGTTACTTTCGTCAACTACCAACAATAATGATGAAGAGAAAATTAATCACATTGATAGTAACACTTCATTTATAGTTTATGAGCCCGAAAATACAGATGAAGCACAATTGTCGAAAAAAAACGATGAGATTCAACCAATTGCGGGTACTACACAACAAGAACAGTTGCCAACCACGGCCGATGATGATTTGAGCCCATCCAATTTATTGGAAGAACAATCAACCGTAACTGAATGTATTACAAAGGAGATAAATCAAGAACCAGAGAGTGTCTTAGATGATGAAACGTCAGCTTTTGATCAAACCACTTCAGTTTTGCCTTCGCCAGAGATTAAAGACATAGAATTGCCTCTTGTTGTTACAAACAAAGAACTGCCTTCATTGGATAATGATATACTGTTGTCTCCCGTTGCAAAAGACATACAACTGCCTGATAAAGTCGCAGAATTGCCTGCATTGGAGGAAAAAAATGAATTGCTTCCAGTGGATAAGTGCATAAAATTGCCTTCTATAGTCATGCAATCACCAGAAACAGAACCCGATGTATCGTCGAATAAGTCTAAATCAATTAGTTTTAAAATTTCATCACAAACTAAAATAATTCCAGATAGTCCTTTTAAAGATGAACTTGCCAAAAAAAACCGACCACGACTACCACTGATTAAGAACCCAGCAATCGCTGAATGTTCTGATAAATTGATAATCCCAGCTGCTGCTGTTTTGCCCACAAAATCATCGATTAAGAACACAGCTGTAATCGCTGAGCGTTCTGATAAATTGATAATCCCAGCTGCTGCTGTTGTGACCACAAAATCATCGATTAACAACACAGCTGTAATCGCTGAACGTTCTGATAAATTGATAATCCCAGCTGCTGCTGTTTTGCCCACCAAATCATCGATTAAGGACACAGCTGTAATCGCTGAACGTTCTGATAAATTGATAATCCCAGCTGCTGCTGTTTTGCCCACAAAATCATCGATTAGGGACACAGCTGTAATCGCTGAGCGTTCTGATAAATTGATAATCCCAGCTGCTGCTGTTTTGCCCACAAAATCATCGATTGAGGACACAGCTGTAATCGCTGAACGTTCTGATAAATTGATAATCTCAGCTGCTGCTGTTTTGCCCACAATTGAAAAAATAACCAATTTACCAGAAACAATTAATGAAGAAACGAAAATTTCGAAATCTACACAATTACAATCGCTCAACTCAAATAGTACAAAAGACAAAAATTATCGAAAAAATGAGAGGGGCCAAGAAGTTCCACCAGAAGACACTTCAACCCCAACTCAACCGAAAAAAACTGATTTAATTACAAAATTAAGATTATTGTCTGAAGTAAAATCAAAAACTAACAAACAACCGATTGATTCTCCGAAAAACATCCCAGCTGCTGTTAGCAGCGATAAAAAACGCATTGAACATTTGAAAAAACGCAAAAAAGATCGTCGTGACAAACACTTTTCACGCAGTAAAGAAAAATTTCAAAAAAAGAAAACAAAAAATCGTCGATCGTCGAGCAGTAGTTCAAGTAGTAGTAGCTCGTCTAGTAGTAGCAGCAGCACGTCAACAAGTTCATCTAGCTCAAAAGCAAAACCAATCAAAAATTCGACTGATCAAAAATTAAAATCTAAAAAACAAAGAAAAAATAAAAAAACAAAAAAAACATTGAAAGTAACGACGCCAAAACCAACGGCAGCGGCGTCTACAGCTGCCGATGATGTCCAGCAACATACCAATCTAAATATTTCGGATGCTTTATCCAATATTTATACAACATGTTTGGAGAAATTGGAAGATTTACGAACAACGCCCAGTGCTATAATGTCGAAACAAATCCAAACGGCCAATCAAAATGTTCACGACATGGACGATGATATGAAATTGCGTGCAACATTAGCCGTCTTGGTTAAGACGGAAGGTGAAGATGAAGAATGCAGACAAATTATAAGAAATATTGAGTCACTTATTGAAGATGGTAGTTATGCGAAGAACAGCAACAATGGAAAAAACACTGAAATTTCTTCTAATTATAGTGCAATTGCTCCACCACATCAGGCACCATTCGAATCGGACACTTTTGATATTGTTAATAACACCAGTGAGATTTTAGAAGAAATTCAACAAAATATTAAAGAACAATTATTGCAATATGAGGAACAGTTGTGTGATCAAAGTATTGTTAAAATTGAAGTAGTCGATGATGAAACAGAAAATCCAGTAGACGCGCCATTTATGTCACCAGCGAAAGAAACCATCAGCAGCTCAATCGAGAGAATGGAAACGGAACATTCGACAAACGGCAAAGAATCTCACCACATTGTCAATGAACACGAGCAGCGCAATCTTGCCGATAAATCAATCGATAAACCTGTCGTCGTTACGAAATTAATGGAAACTACGACAAATACAAAATCAGATTCAAACAATTGCACAACAATCCAGCCACCAGAAATTATAACATCGACAATTCTAACGCATTCCAGTATTAAAGCTATCGATAAAAATATGAAGAAAATTATCAAACAATCTATTGATAAAAATGAGAAAATTGAAAAGGCTGCTGCAGTCGAAAAAGCAATTAAATTAAAAGAATCAGTTGATGAGTCTAAGGAAACATTTAACAAGCATAAAGAAAAGTCATTTTCGGCAATTAAATTATCTAGAATGGCAACAAATACTCCTGCCACCCCTGCTTTGGTTAAGACTAAGATTAAAACAAACGTTTCGGCGAATAGTAAAGAAATTGTGAAGGAAGCAAATGAGACAAAAGCATCGGAAAGATCTGTAAATGTGACTAAACCACCAGAAAAGCCATTAAATGAAGACAAATTATCTGCAAATGAAAAGTCTGTGGAGACTGAAAAGTCTATGGCAGCACAATTAGTAAATAAGAAAAGTGGCGAGAAGCCAAATGAACCAGATACTGTCGCAAATAAAAATTCGTCTAAAAATCAAGAGCCAACTTCTTCTTCTTCTTCGGCAATTATGGGAAAGTCTAAAGAACCAGAAAAATCTAAAGATTTGTCATTGAGTGAAAATTCGAAAGTTCAAACCACTAACACGGAGTCTAAAGAAAAGTGTGCTCTAATGGAACCGTCTAAAGTTCCAGATGCTACAGACACAAATAAACATAAATCGATGAAGTTGTCTTCAATTAAGACTAAAGAAAGTTCTAAAGAACCAGAAAAATCTAAAGATTTGTCATCAAATGAAAAGTCTAAAGTTCAAACCACTAATACGGAGTCTAAAGAAAAAAGTGCTCTAATGGAACAGTCTAAAGTACTCCCGGACGCCACTGACACAAATAAACATAAATCGATTAAATTGCCTTCAGTTGAGACTAGAGAAAATTCTAAAGAACCAGAAAAATCTAAAGTTCATACCGCCTTGGTGGCTCAATTGCATGCCACTTCCGATAAAACCAAATCGAAAGATTCTGCTGTTGTATCAGAGAATTCTAAAATAAAAATTTCCACTGATCAGGATAATAGTGAAAGTAAAGTTAAGTCTAAACATGAAATAAAAGAAAAATCTAAATCTAAATATGTTGTTGAACTCAAAGAAAAAACTAAAGTATCTTCTCACAAATCTACCACTGATGAATTAGTGAGCAGACCGAAAGACCCCCGAAAACAATCCGTAGAACAATCTAAAAAGTTACATCAATCAGTCAAAGTCGACGCGTCGATACAAGATGTGGTGGTCGCAGCGACTGCCGAAATAAGCGTTGACAGTTTTTCCGCCGTTGAATGCGCCACCACGAAAACAAAGAACTCAAATAATTGTGAAAAATTACAGCCAACTGAAAGTCGTCCATTTAAGATATTTGAAAGGTCACAGGTGGAAACAAAAAACACTAGTTTGAATTCAAAGAAAATCGATAATGTCCCTAAGAAATCTGACAAGTCATTATCAAAAGAACGTTCCAAGCATAGTGGTGATCACAAGTCTTCTCATTCAAAGAGCAAAGAGACAGGTCAAGCAGCAACAGCAGCAGCAGTGGTTACAACTACCGCTAGCGATGAGAAAAATATTGTCGATCGATTAACTGACTCTACATGTGAATTAAAAAAAATTAAAGGTAAATATTTCATTAAAACCAAATTTCTTCTTTTTAACATTTCACAATTGATTCTAGATACCGAAACATTACTGCATTTAAGTTGTGCTGAATTATCCAACCAAGAGCCACAAAGATTGTGGCGTTCCCCTGGTGAGAAAAAGTGCATTGAACCAATTTCAAAAAATACAGACGTCACAACAACAACAACAACCACTGCAAGCAGCACTACAATACCACAACCCTTGGTTAGCTCGTCGTCATCGTCAATACCGGTTCAAAGTAACCCAAAAAAGGAAGTATCGAAAAAACGAACTCGTTCTAAAGATAAAAAACGTCATCGTAGCAATGTGGAACAAAATGTCGACGGCACAAGTCCACATAAAGTGTCATCTGAAAATATTAATCTATTGTTACCACAACAGCCTACAAGAATAACTCCATGTGATACACTGAATCCATTTAATAATGTTCCTGCCATTAATTCGACAATTATACCGCCATCGATCCCTAATTCTTTAAACTTTTTAACATCCAATCTTTCTGTTGGTGGCGGCGATTCAATCTTATATCGCATGAAAGAAATTGATTTGAAATTAATGGATTTACAACAGCAAAAAATGACAATCGATGAAATGATCTTAAAATTACAAAAGGATAAAATGTCAATTGATCAAATGACAATGCAATTACAAAATGAACGATACGCTTTGCTTGGCTCTCTGCTGTCGACTAGTGCTGGTCAATATATTAATCAATCTGCCAATCTATTGACGACCTCAACTGTGGCACATGCACAACCATCACAATTTAATTTACTCGATACCATAGCCGATTGTACGATGCAATCAGACAAATCATTTCAGTCCCGAGACAGTAGCATTGAACGTAAAATTGTCACATCTACAGACCGTAGTGAAGTTAAAATGATTAGTGGCAAAAATAATGCCGATAAAATGATTGCAGGTACCGGTAGGGCTGAGTTGGTGTCTTCGCCAAAAAAACTAAGAAAACGTGTTCACGTTGAAGTGGAAACTGAAGAAAAAAACACAAAAAATAAAAAACAAAAGATAACACCCTTGGAAAAGTCGTTGTCAACACCAGCAACGACTGATGAGCCCATAACTACAACCGTTGTTGGTTCACCAAAATTAGAATCAAATGACAATTTAACGGCTGCAAAAAAACCCACAAAACCAAAAGTTAAATTGAACTTAGAAACAAAATCAAATGTCAATGATCAATCCTCAGATCAAACATCCCCCCTTCCGCCACCACCCTCACTACTCCCACCACCACCATCACCAAAGACTGCAGATGAACCAAAACCGAAAAAACATAAACGTAATCCACGAGCAAAGAAACCGCCGGTCACAAAATCCACATTGGCAAATATGATTTTAGAAGCAGAAAATGACAGTGATTGCAGTGAGGTTGATTTGAAATTGGTCAAGAGGGCAGGAGGAGGTGGAGATACAACAACAATAGCAACAAAAACAACAGTAACAACACCAACTACTAATTCAAATAAGACAATGAATCTTGCGCAGATTCCTGTGGTAAAATCGACGGAATTGACGGCCCAAAGTTTAGCCGCACTTAAAAGTCTACACAAAATAAAAGAATGCAGTGTGTTAATAACGTTGGAAGATTTCCAGTTGGGCGAACAAGAAGCGGCGAATGCCAGTTGTTCGAATGCTACAAACGTAACGAAAACACAATCTTCAGAAGATTTTACTGGCTTTGCCTTGGATTTGGTGGAGGAAGAAATTGATTTTGATGGACGTTTTGTTGGACATAAAATGCCAATTGTATTTATTAAGGTATCGATATTCGCCTTGCTCTGTTGAAAACAAAAATATTAAAACTTTTCTTTTCTACAGATTTATCAACAGCACGTGATTGCTGGCTCAGAAGATGGTAACATTTACAAATATTGTATTAAATCGGGTAAACTAATTAAACAATTTACACAACATACGAAAACGGTGACCTCATTCGTTATTGTCGATGATTTCGTGTACTCGGTATCGTTGGATGGATATTTGAAAAAATTCCACTTTGAGGTTGGCCAACGAATTCAAAATGAAAGTAAAAACATAATTTCAATAATTAAATTTTCAGGGTTTTTCTAGTCAAACATTTGAAGTGGACATTGGGGAACCATTGCAAGTTACTGAATATTCGTGGAATATGATTTTCATAGGAAGTAGAAGTGGAAAAGTCTTTGTGTTTGAGACGAAGGTCTGAACAAAATCTTTTCTTTATACTCTAAATTTTACATTTTCTTTTTCTTTAGACAAGCCAATTGAAAGAAGACTATTTATGTTCGGTGGGCAAATCAATAATGTCATTGATTGCAACCAAAGAGGGGCCGCGACAAATTCTAATCATTTCGTCTAGAACAAATGATATAAATGTACGTGATGCTGAAAGTGGTTTGCTATTACGTACAATTGGCATTCCCGATAAAACAACAATTTATAGCATTTTATTGGATGGCGGTTTATTGCATTGTGGCACAAATCAAAATAATATTATTACTTATGAATTTACTGTAAATTATACAAAATCCAGAAATTTGAATTTTTAAATAATTTTCTTTTTTCTAGTCTGGCACAGAGGTATGTCGCCAACTGGTGGGCATTGGTTCAATTTGTCTAAAAACTTTTAATAAAACGATAATTCTATGTGGTTGTTATGATGGTTACATCTATGCATATGATAAGATATCGAAAAACAGTTTTACAAAAATTCAGGGACCTGGTAAAATGTTGCTACATTTTGATGTTATCGATAATAAAGTAGGTGTTTGTTTTGTGACTTCCTAACGATATTTATTTACATTAATTTCAATTTTCATTTACAGATTATTGCAGCATCAAAGGACAATAAGTCTTTGGTATTGTGTAATATTCCAAATGAACTTCTAACACACCAACAACAACAACCACTCGGCGGTAGCAGCTGTTAATCTTTTGTAATTTATTGTGAATTTGTTTTTTAAACTTTAGATAAAATTTGGTTATTATTATTATTATTTTATTATATATTATAAATTGAATTTATAAAATTGAAAATTTAAGTTTTTTTAACTCTTAACGCCTGAAATCTTTGTTTTGTAATTAACTATATAATTATTCTGTGCAAATAGTCTGTTTTTACCGACTGTATTTTTATCTGGGTTCAACGTCTTATGTTTTATTCATACCGAAAATTGTTGAAATAAAAATGGTTTTTTTCAATACATTGGCGCAAAATTATTTCAACCCGTTAGGAAAAAACAATGAATTGCAAATTTTCACATCATTGGAAAAGAATGCCCTTATATGACAAATTTTGTTTAGCCTTAAAAAATTACAGTAATTATTTGTATAGTTCAAAGTAGAAGTACTATATAGAAATATATAGTCATCATCATCGTGTCCTTTACTCCAATACGAGGGAACATAGGGACCATTTACCCTTTTTTCTATCTGATTTCATGGTTTTCATTGACAACTATATCAAAAGTGGAGTGTTGTCAGTAACTCGCACTAGCCATATTTTTTGGTGATCAGTGGGGCAGGTTATACATTATCTGAGGATTAGGGTGGTCCGAATTAATATGCAAAAATTCGAAATTTGAAACAAAATAGTGCGGAAAAGTTGTGTATTAAAAAAATAAAAAATTCCTCATATTTTTTAATTTAAGTCTAGATGTCGCGCCTGTGAGTTGAAATCCTGAAATCTTCATGGGAGGGTCAAAAATAACAGTTTGCATTTTTAGACGCTTGATAGCTCAAAAGTTGCGTATTTCTCTTCTCTAAAAATTCGAACTTTTATTTTTGATCATAGAGATCCTCAAGACTTAAACTTAAAAAATAAAAAAATATGAGGAAATTTTTATTTTTTTATTACAAATATTTTCCGCTCTATTTTTGAAATTTTGAATTTTTGCATACTTCGGCCCACCCTAATGAGAAACCCTATCATATATTGACCGGCTTTAAGTGACTTCCGCGAACCACTGCCACATACAGAAATAGTACTTCTAGTTAAAAGTTGATTATATCGCAATAATGGTGACCATGTGGTGGGTCTACTGTAGGCCATCTATTTTGATATTACAAAGTGATTTGGCTCCGCATGCTTGTAATATTGATATGATTTGGTTTTTAATTAATTATAAGCTTATAGTTTTTGTAGAAAAATAAAACGAATTTTAAATAATTCCCACAATTAATTGAAAAATCCTTTTCAGTCTAATTTTCTGTTTTCATGCAGAAAAGTTGTGAGAAAAGTATTTTCTTTTTCTGCATATTTTCGGCTGAAATGCCTACAATTTGATTCAGAAATCAGATTTTCCCAAAAATCTTTAAAACAATTGGCGATTTTTTTTAAATGTATCAGCCTCAGAGAAAATATATTTTTTTTTTTGGAAAAAGAAGTTTAAAAACAGGGGCATCTTTCCGTTGTTAATACTGCGAACTTTACCTATTAATCAATTTCCGACGGCTCGCTGAGTTGTGAGCATTGATAACTTTTTATAGGATGATTATTTTTATTTCTTAGATGAAGGATCATAAAGATTGTTTCCCTACAGGAAGTGAAGAAACAGGCTACCTGATAAATTTTTGCACCAATGTTCGTTAATTATATAAAAAATTTGCATCTGACGGCCACAAAATTTTGTTTATTAACAGATCTTATGATGTAATAGACAAAACGTCAATAAATACTATAGAGATAAATGGACTAATTTGACTGTTTTTTTTTTTTTACAAGACCGCTAAGCTGGATCAAGTAAGAATATTTCTATAAAAGGGTTATAAATTGGCATATTTTAACCACATAATCGAATCTTGTCGTGAAGTTTCCTGTATACAGGAACACATTTAATCCTGACAGAATTAAATAAGAAATAATGAACATCTCAATCTTAGGCATATTATTAATTTTTTTTTAGAGGCCCGATTATGATACTCGATATTATCGGTATCGAGTAGAGATTAAAATTCCGATACGCTCGTATGTAGCTATTATGACTTCTAGATGATAATGTAAGTTTAAATTGAGTATAACAATGAAAATGTATATAAATTATACC
>JANSTW010082448.1:0-19335 GCA_027564275.1 Diadocidia ferruginosa | reverse complement strand
TTCAAATGCCAATTAAAATAAAAAATTACTAAATGAAAAAAATGACAGATTGTAATAGTTCATAGCAGTTAAATAAAAAAAAAAAAAAAAAAAATATTTTCTGATGATGCTGGGCTCAACACGTATGAATGGATCCCTAAATTTTTATTTAAGTATTTGCAGTAATACTCCCCAACTATATATACTATATTATGGTGATGATGAAAAGAATTGAATAATGATGCATAAGAAGGTAAATTTATGGTTCATTTCATGGTTGATATGGTGTGTACATAGAATTATTTGTATTTGACCAAAAAAAAAATGACCTTATCGCAAAAGCTTTATAGGAACATTTATAGACATTTCTCGAAATTTTGTCATACTAGTCAGTAATGATGCTGGTACAAAGTAAAGGAATTTTTCATCATATCGAAAATCGTTTTCTGTAAAACTTTCTTATCAAATACTTTACTGGAAATATGATTTTTTCGCAAATATTTACTATATAGCATCTGTCAAAAAATTTATAATAATTATCGTGTAATACTAAATGTCACTGGAATATGGTTAAATTTTGCACAGATTGGTACGTTTTTAAGGCAAGTTAGTTCCAAATTGAACCCATAAAAATTTTTTGTTCATGTGTTTAGGGGTAAGAAATTCCTCTTTAGGGGGAGGATTAAACAAAAAAATAAATTTCAGAAAAACAAAATTAATATCGTGTAATACTAAATGTCACTGGAATATAGGTATATTTTGCACAGATTGTTATGTAATTAAAGCAAGTTAGTTCAGAATTGCCCCATAAACATTTTTTGTCCTGGAGTTTAAAACTTCTCTTTTATGGGGGAGGGTAAGAAAAAAATTAATAATACATTACTGCAGCTTGCCACAAATTTTTAATATTTTGTATAGATTTTTGGCTACAAAATGAAGGATTTGTTTTCTTGATTTGAATGCTATCATAATATTTATCAACCAACATAATTAATTCCTTCCATAGTAATTAGGCTAAGTATATGCAAAATTTATAGCTACCACCACATAATTATTTATACATAATTTTCTTCTATAAACGTAACCCATAACAAATTAAGTAAAAATAAAATACTTAGAGAATAAATTGTGTATAAAAATCAACCCATATACACAATTTAAAGATAAATAAAAACAAAATGGTCATTAAAAGTGGCGGAAATATTATACACTCTCGAGTTATATATAAATAGAGGTTTACTTAAATAAATTTAATTTAATGTCAACCTTAACTGTATCCAACTATATAGATTAGAATTGTTTTTTTTTATTACAAACCGAAATTAAAACCATATATAAGACAAATTCTAGGAGATTAGAGAAACCTTGTATCATAATTTTATGAAACTAAGACACGCTATAGGGCAGTTTATTCTTCTTATACTAAGTATATAAGAAATTAATTGTATTGTGCGACATATTTAACGTTTATTCAACTTATGCTGCCAAAACAGAGACGAATGTGGCAGTGATGGAATAGTGACATGATATAACACCCAAAAGCTTTAATGAGCTTTTTTCTCATTTTTCCTTTTCTTAAACTCGTTATAGTAGCCAAGATATAAACCATAGCTTTTTTATAATTTTTAGAAGGGACATTTTGTCGTTTTTAGTAAAGACACACAATAAATAATTTTTCGTGTGATTTAATGCTTGTTAAAACTTTTGGGTGTTATGTCTTCGGGTATTATATTAAGTCACCGATTTTTATACCTGAAATATGGTGACATGACATACCGCCCAAAGCTGTTATAGCAGCCAAAGCTTTTCTCATTTTTTTCTAATTCTCAAGAATTATAATTTTTAGAAAATAAATTTATATAGGTTTTTAGCAAAGACCTAAACCAATAAATAGTTTTCGTGTGAATATAGCGGCTTTAAGCTTGTTAAAGCTTTGAGCGTTATGTCTTTGGATGTTTTATATCCTGTCTTCTGTAATATCAATAAATTTTGTTCCAAATTCTTCAAAATCTTATCAAATTTCTTCTGCACATAATTTATTTGATTAACATTTTTAAATGTATCGAAATTTAAACAAAAAATGTTATAGGTTATTAGCAAAGACCTAAACCAAAAAATAGTTTTCGTGTAAATATAGCGGCTTTAAGCTTGTTATAGCTTTGAGTTCTATTTCTTTGGATGTTTTGTCGTGTTCCCTTGAATATCAATAAAATTTGTTGAAGTTTCTTCAAAATCTTATAAAATTTCTTCTGCACATAATTTGTTTGATCAAAAATTGTTTAAATTTATCAAAATTTGAGCAGAATCTATTATCAAGCGTACTTACGGCCCAGTATAAAAAAGGGAAGACAGTTTTATTGTGTTAAATGATTTATGAGTACTATAGTTTTATTGATATAAAACATTATGCTTTGGAAATTAATTGTTAATATTTATTTAAAAATTCAGTCAAGTGTTTACCCAAAAATTAAAAATTAACTAAAAGTTTTAGAGCTTTTTATGTCCATATTGTGCATTGCATTTGAGCCTGATATATATATGAGTTTTTTTGTTTTGCTCAAATTTCCATACACTATTACATTGAAGCGAGTATATAATTAGATCTGCAGATGTAGCAATTCAGCACAATCTTAAACATTGTCTGTATTGCGGCAATATAAAATTATATTCACATTTTATATGTATATAGAATTAAAATACACAGGTAAAACTTTATTATAGTTTTTGTTCCCTCATAATTCATGTTAGAAAAGCATTCTATTAAAAATAAAAAAACATGTTTCTAAGTAAATGTATGAACAACTGATGAGAATATTAATATAAATTTATATGATAAGCAGAGGGCTAAATATCAGATCTGCTCAGAAATCCTCTATATTATCCCTATAGGATAAAACCCCTCTCAAATATTGGCTAATTAAAAATTATTTTATAATATTATATACAAACAAAGAATAAATAAAGTTTCTTTATTTGAATTTCCGCTAGTTTGTATAATATTATATTGACTGAACAAGGAAAAGTCCTTATTGCCATTCAACATTGCTTCTGCGTTGAATAAATAATTTACACAATAAAAGATATATTTCTGCCACTCAGACATTGTTTCCATTTAAATAATGTTAAATTATTTCTCGTCTATTTAATTTTTATTGCTTCTACTTTAATTTTCTATTAAAACTATGCGATACGTTGTATAGCATATAAAATAGAATTGAACACACTAAGAATTTATATGTACGAGATGAATTTATAGAACACAATAGGTTGACTGCAAAGAAGCAATGTTGTTGAAAAATTCACATTATCATGTTCAAAAGCAATTTATGGAAGAACACATAGGTACTTTTTTTAAGTTCTTCTACATAAAAATCAAATCCTTTGTATCATAATGTGTCCTATATTTTTATATAGTCAGCAAATTCGACTAACTATAACAAGATAATCTTTATTCCTTCAGCAATTATTTTTCTAAAAAACAAGTTATTGTTATCTTTTATTTTTTATATGTAGATAATTGTGTCCAGCAATTGAATTCTTTATAATATGCTTTAATTTTTTTTTTAAAAAGCTTTTATTTTTTAATAAAGAATTTGTTTTACACACGAATCTTTATTTTAAACTTTTGGAAAAATAACAAACAGCAAATCGAGTCACTAAAATCTTTTAAAGTATTTTTTTAATATTAATAAAAATGTAATACTATAAAAATAACGTGAGGCCCAAAAGCTTTCGAAAACTTAAAATCACAAACACAATAAATATATTTTTTGTGTCGTTACTAAAAAGCGCTAAGAACTGCTAATGATGGTTTATAATAAAAGTATTATTTATGGGTTGCTTTATCGGTATTAAAATTAATTAATAATAATTTTGAAAGCTTTTGGGCGGTATGTCTTGTGAGTTTATGTCATGTCCCTAAAAAATTTTAAAACATTAAAATTGAAATATTCTCTAAAAAAACATTCTCTCTGAACCCGATGATGTTTAAAGAAACCTAGGTCATTAGCACTTCGCAATAGAAAAAAAGAAAATTTAAATTTTTTTCAATTGAAGTGAAAAGTACAGCAAAAAAGCACTCATTTTTATTTGCTTTTTATTATATTTTTGTACAGAGTTATACAGCAAAAATACACTACAAATATATTTTATATTGCGAATGATTTATTTGAAAATTGCTCAACCGCACATAGTGAGATATCGCGTCGAATCACATCACCTAGATTACTTATGTACAATGCGGCAAATGACAACACAATTATTGAGACACCGAGAAGACAAGAAGACGCACAAAAAAAAAGAGTCGAAAACATTTTTTTTATAAAAGAAAAATTAAATGTTTACATTTTCTTCATATTTCCAATGTTATAGGACGAAGAAAAGCCTAATAAGTTTTTTTTTTATCTGTGTGGGTTCGTGTTAATTATACCAAAAATATAATACAATGTTTGGAATATACAAATCAGTTTGAGAGTCGCCAGTAGAACTGGGATGCTGCTTTTACTATATATAAATCAGAGCACTTAAATGTCTGAGTAAAATACGAAATTGACTGCCTTACTCGGATTAAGATATTTCATCATTTGAGAGCAACTTATCAGGAACTAACTTATATTTCAGTAAAAAAAATATTAAATTTTGATCAATAATGACCAATGACTCAATAACACAACTACCCAATGAGTTAATGAACAAGAACTCTAGGGACCAATGACTCAAACGACCATTCACCACAAATCACAATGACCAATGTCTCCAATGATCAATGACTCCAATGTCTACATTGACCAATGACTTCCATAACTCCAATGACAAAAGTCTTTAGTAATATGAGTCATTGGTCATTGAAGTCATTGGTCATTGGAGTCATGTGTACTTCAATTACACATGACACCAATTACCAATGACTTAATGAACAAGAACTCTAAGGACCAATGACTCAAACGACCATTCACCACAATGACGAATGAAGTCATTGGTCATTTGAGTTATTTGTCATTGGTTATTGGGTCATTGGATTATTGGTCAATATTGATCAACATTGAATTGAACAATATTTTTTACCCAATATTATTGATTCCTGATAAGTTGCTCTCATTGGTCATTTAATGCAAATGGTATGGAATCTGTCTACTGGAATAATTATTACATATAAAAACTCCCCTTATGATATGGATTTTTCCACGAAAATAGTAAAAACAAAAAGGGTTGTGACTGTCATTAAGCTTTTGTGTTTAAATGAAAATCACATTTTTTGTGGAAATTGTTTATTATCTGAAATAAATGAATCGGAAGAAAAATGGAAAAACCTTTTAATTCGAGAATATTAAATTGAGTAATCAATCATGTCGCGCGCGCTTCGAATGTGATTTGCAAAAAAGGTGTTTTATAGGAAAAAAATATTTTCAGCTGATAACGCAAATATTATGTGCTTTAATTTTCTAACAAAAGATGAAAATATTAATTAATCTAATTTTGTACACAGATTTATAAAAACGAAAATAAGGTTGAACTTCTTTTTGTAATATTCCCAATATTTAAATAAAAGATTTTGTTTAAAAAAAATGTTTATGGGGTATAGGCAAACAAAATGTTCACCAATATCTTTTTTAAAGAACATTGCTATTTATCGATCCTTAAAAAAAACTTGAAAATTTATATCGGACAATTCGTTCATTGTTTCAAAGTCATCAGTGATTTATTTTAAAATAAACTGTGTCCTTGTTTCCGTGCCTATACTGAAACTTATGATCTCTTTTACTTTACTATGTCAGTAGAGTTCCTCAGCCACTTCGAGGATCGACAAGTAAATTCAAAACTGTTTTTTAATTGTCAGATTTTCTTATATAATAAACATTTTCAAATAATTACATCAATTTAACAATTTATCTAATCATTGTTTTTTCCGTTTTTTTCAGACAAATTATTCCCTTACAAATTATCGAAGAAGGCAGCTACGAAAAGGATGTCTTACTCTATGTCAACATTGGTGAACCACAAATGATTGGAGGTAAATATTCGCATGTCGCTTTTTTAGGTGTTGGTTGTAAAGCTTTTAAAAAATTATATAAAATATAAACAAAAAAATAGATATAAAATTAAATTTTTGGCGTAAAATGTAAACTCAATGTTATGGTTGATATGCGTAAATTAATATAATATTTCGTGAAGTCTTATAATATAATTATCGTAATAATAATATATTTGCGAAAATATCGAAACGCAATAAGAATGAATAATAATAATTTGCTAAATTTAAATTTGCAATCATTTGTCACACTCATTTACATATTAACATTTAATCGAGTATTTAATATTATATTGGTATATACAGAAAATTTGAAAAATAAGCTTTTTTGTATATTAGAAAAAACCAAAAACTCCAATCACAACTTTGCATCTGAGTGCTAATGATAATTCATAATACAAAATATAAAATATTTTCAAAATTTTGTCTAACACGTCATATTATAATATACTTATTAAAAGATATTGATTTGTCGCACACACACAGCATGCAAAATTTATAACAAAATGTGTTTTTTTTTATCTAAATTAGACAAAACCTCATGCATACAAAATTAGTGACACTCCGCACTCTGGAAAAACGAAATAATTTGTAAGCACCACGTGCGAAAAACTAAAGCATATTTTTCTCGTAACTATGTAGACGCACAATAAAGTTAAATGTGTATGAACAATGTAGATATGTATCCCAAAAGAAGCCAGTCAAATTTATAAATATGCCCTAAAAGGATATTGAATCTGAATCTTTTTTAGTGAAAGAAATCAATATAGTGAAAGTCTAAAAAATTTCACTATTGATCAGTTGTAATTAGCAATATTTTAAGTTTATCTATTTAGATAATTTTCTGTATTATCATCTTTAAAAATGTCACTATAGTGATAATAAATATTTCATATTTCTTGGATATCACTATAGTGAATAGTGATATTTTACAAGCTCAGTAAAATTTAAACCGTTCCATAATTTAAGAACATTCTGTAAGTATCTAAATAACTTCATTATTTTTTTTTATTTTCTCAAAAAATTTCACTATAGTGATAATAAATATTTCATATTTCTTTGATATCACTATAGTGAATAGTGATATTTTATAAGCGCAGTAAAACATAACTGTTCCATAATTTAGAAACATTCTTTTCGTGTCTTAATAACTTCATTATTTTTTTTATTTTCTCTAAAAATTTCACTAGTATCACTAGGTGATAATTATTAATTTTAATCCTAAGCTTCTTTTGATTAACGAATCAATAACAAAAAATTGCTAGTGATAAATCGAAAGTTTAGTAAAATGTTTAAATTAATCATATTTGTGACCATTTTCAAGATAATAATTTTAACTTATTAGATTTTCCTATAAATGTCAAATATTTTACTTTTACAGACTGTTTATTTTGGGAAACAAATTTACATTGAATACATTGGAATGTCGTATTTATATATGCATCAAATTGGATTCCAAAATTATAGATGTTTACCTTTCTCACTGTATTTTTTTTTATTTATGTGCACCAATCTATAATGAACAATACACACATTTTCTAAATAAACATTGACACAAAACTATGTGTTTTAAATTAAAAACCGACAAAAACACACTTTATACAATTTCGTAACAGTTTATCCAACTTCAGTCATCAAAATTGAAAAAAAAAACAAATTCACATTTATTGGAAATAAAATGTTTTCTTCTGCAATTTCATATACTAATTTCAAATTTTACACACGATTTTTGTTAGCACGAAAAAAACAATTTTTTTTCGCTGCGATTTTGCACTATACGACTCGCAACATATTTGAAAAAAAAAATCTCATTGTTTTCCCTATATAAACACTTTTTCTACCTATACATTTCCATTTCTATTTATAAATTTCAAATTATTATTATTTAAAAAAAAATCTTTTTTCAAAAATAGTTAATTACGGGTTTATATTTTTAATTTTACTTTTATAAGATCTACTACAACTGTCTTCTGTATAGAAACATGCTTTTGAAATGGAAAAAAATATTTTTATTTGTCAATTTGACGAATTATAAAAAAAAATATTTAAGAAATGAATTATTTAAAAAAAAAATTAATACACTGTTAAGAGCTTATAAAAAACACTTTGAAAGCTTCGCATATTAAATGGAAACCATACAAATGTTAAAAATAAAAAATAAATAATAATCAAATAATTCATTCAATTTAAATTAAATATTTTTCTTATCATCGTGACGTTTCCACCATACATTATCTGTCAAAACAAATTGATCTGTCAAGGTTACAAAGTGACGTTTATCTGTCAAAGTGACACTGCAAGCCGCCATCTTGGCAAAATTTCCCATTTTCATGGCCCGGTGCTATTTTTTTATATTCTCGGGAAAAGTATGCATCCCTACCCCAAAAGTTGCCCAAAAACCACCGCTTACCCTACTACTTAACTCAAATACAAACTTTTTCTTGACAGCATTGAACTTCTATCCCATATCATTGATCCAATATAGAGGCATTTTGGTCAAAGAAAAAGCCTAATTGTCTTAATGTGATACATAACCCTAACTATACGTGCTAATAAATGTCCAAATTAACATATTTTATACAATAAAGTTCACACCTTTTGCGTAAAAAAACTAAAATTAAATAAATCAACTCTAATCGATTTTTCATCTATAGCTTTACTGCTTTTATAGCATACCTTTAACTATTGTATAAATCAGTGGGTCCCTGGAAAAAGATTGTAAGTGCACTTACCATACTTTTGAGTTATTCCCAGATTTGAATTCTCAGTATCAAACTACATATACTGAGTAAAATTCATTTTTATATTAGTCAAATTGACGATATTAAAACGATTTTGCTAATAAAAAATGTATAGCGGCTTATGCAAAACAAAAACTTTAAATCGATTTTCTGTTAAATCAACATGTGGACGTTACAATCTTTTTCCAGGGACCCACTGAAATATAACATCATCACCTCGCCATTAATAATATTTTTCATATATATAGTTAAAGCAGCAAAAAATCTAATTCCATTAAAAGGTTTTCGTTTAACAAAAAAAAAATCACACGGATATTACAAAATATTTTTAAAACATGCAAAAACCTATAGGTTAAATATACTGAAACCTCTCAAATCCTTTTGTTCTTTTTGGGCATTTCAATTGTCTTCTTTAAATTCTCTATGTTATTTACTCTATTGCAATGCTTAGAACGCGCAATAATCATTATTCATTCAACTGAAAAATATCTTTGCCTTTTTAAAAATATTTTTGGTTTCAGAAGGGTTTTTTTTACAAATTCCATGTATAATTTTCATAAAATATCCTTAACATCTTTAGATAAAAAAAAGTTTTGTTTTTTTAGAATTTATTAGGGTTTTCCGCGTTTATCTGTTAATAATTTGAAAAAATTGTTTTTCCCCCTTCAACTATAATAAAAAGGATTTCATTGTTGTACATATATGTCTTTTGTGTGTTAAAACAAGGATTCATTTAATTACCGACCATTTTATGTTGGTGGATAAATATGTAAAGTATAAAATATGGTTTTTATTCAGTTGTCTAAGATTTTTAAGCGTTTTATCCAAATAAATCAAAGAAAAAAATATCTTTTATTTAGTATTAAAAGCTATATACATGAAGCTTCTGAATTAGTTTTAAAAATAATTTCTTAAAAACTTTTAATAATTTTTTTCAGAATTTAAAATTAAATCTACTAAAGAAATTATTCAAAAAGCTCAAAAATTTAAAAGCTTTCATTTTGTGTTAAAAGCTATATAGCTTCAAATATAGTTTTACTAAAAATAATATTCAAAAAGTTCAAGAAATTAAAAGCTTTTATAGTTTTACTAAAAATATTATTCAAAAAGCTCAAAAAATTAAAAGCTATATAGGTGCAACTTTAAAAAACTTTAAAAAATAATTTCATGAAATATTTTAACAATTTTTAAAATTAAATCTACTAAAATTATTATTCAAAAAGCTCAAAAATTTAAAAGCTTTCATTTTGTATTAAAAACTATATAGATGAAGATTCAAATATAGTTTTACTAAAAATAATATTCGAAAACCTAAAAAAATTAAAACCTTTTATAATTTTACTAAAAATAATTTTCAAAAAGCTCAATAATTTAAAAGCTTTTATTTTGTGTTAAAAGCTATATATAGATACAGCTTTTAAAAACTTTTAAAAATAATTTCTTTAAATATTTTAATAATCTATTCTGAATTTTTAGAATTAAATTTATTAAAAACTATATTTAAAAAGCTCAAAAATCTTTGAAAACATATAAGAAAATTGGACGAACGTTCGTTTCTGAAATTTAAAAAAAAGTGTAATAATCATAAATCACGACTAGAAAAATTAAATATTTTTTTCCATTTCAAAAGCAAAAAAAAAATCTTTTTTTAATAAAAAAAAATACAAAATCTTTAAAAATAAATAATTTTATTTACAAAACTTTTTTCTCTCTCTTTCTATTTTCTATTTACTTGTATGTCTACTGTACCAAAAATTAAATTAAAAAATAAATCTTCAAAAATTTAAAAATCATCGAAAAAACTCGACCCGAAATGTTTGCATTTATATGTGCAAACTACTATGTGATGTCATCGTTTTATCAACGTTTTTATTATCAACGACCACGACGACGACGACGACTGAATTTTAAATGTTGTAATTGCGCAATAATAAAATTACTAAAAAATAATTAAAATAATTTTGGATCATTGCTTCAAAACAAAAATGCGCGCCTTCATCTAAACTTTATTTATAAAATTAAAAATAAATGATTTGAAATTTTTTTGAAATATATACAAAAAAATCGTAATGAATGGGTTGAATTTGTAAGTAAATAATAATTAAATACAAGAAAAAACATTTTTTTTGATTTAAAGCTTTTTTCGTTTGTGCATATTTTAATATATAATATGCCAAATGCACTTTTGCTTGTTTGTTTTTCTGTTGCACGTTGTTTGATTTTCCTTTGTTATACACGTCTTGATATATAAATATGCTTGAGTTTTCCTGAATATTTCATGTTTTTTATGTAGCTAGAGATATATTACATATTTATGGAAATTTTTTTCATTATATTTTTCACGTATTATTGTGTATTTTTCATCTATTTTTTTTATGTACTATAGAGACGAATATTCCATTCAGGTTGTGAGTTGTATGCTTCCTTTTAACAGTATTGCACAAAACAATTTTTTTTTAAATTTATTAGAAAATCGAAAAGTTTAAAAAAATTAATATGAATGAAATTGCAACAAAATATTTAGATGAAATTTCATATACATATTTTTTAGTTTAATATTTAATGAAATTTTACTAAAAAAAGACAAAATTTCATCAACATCTTTTAGAATTTCATGAATATTTTCTCTTATTTTTTTTTCTTCAAAATATTGTATACCAAAATTTCATGAAATTTCATCATCTTCTTTCAGAATTACGTTACTTTTGTTCTAATTTTTATCAAAATATTTTATCATTTGAAATTTTATTAAAAGTTTATTAAAATCGGATAAAATTTCTTCAAAATCTTTCAGAATTTCATAAAGTTTTTCCTAATTTTTATAAAAATATTTTTTTAATTATTTTAATGAAATTTTTTTTTTCAGAATTACGTTACTTTTGTTCTAATTTTTATCAAAATATTTTATCATTTAAATTTTATTAAAAGTTTACCAAAATTTGATAAAATTTCTTCAAAATCTTTCAGAATTTCATAAAGTTTTTCCTAATTTTTATAAAAATATTTTTTTAATTAACTATTTTAATGAAATTTTACCAAATTCTGATAAAATTCTATCTACATATATGATATATATATATTTTTTTTTAATTTCACAATTTTTTTCAAAATATTTTTTAATTTGAAATTTTATTGAAGTTTTACCAAAATCTTATAAAATCTTTACCAAAATTTCATTATTTTTCTATTAGACTTCAATAAATTGTTTCCTAATTTGTATAAAAATATTTGTTTTAATTTTAAATAAAAAAAATAATTCTAAATCTCTTTCAGATTTCATAAATTTTGATTATTTTTATTAATATATTTTTTTAATTTAAATTTTAATGAAAGTTTACAAAAATCTGATAAATTTAATGAGCATATTTTAGAATTGAACAAAGTTTTTTTCTCATTTTCATCAAAACATTTTTTTAAATTTGAAATTTTATTGAAATTTTACCGAAATTCTGATGAAATTCTATTTATATTTTTTATATTTCATAAATTTTATCAAAATATTTTTTAAATTTTAAGTTTAAGTGTTACCAAAATGAAATTTCATTATTTGCTTTTAGAATTTCATATAATATAAATTGTTTTCTCATTTTTATCAAAATATTTTCAAATTTTTAATTTAAATGTAATAATAACTCCTGAAAGAAATCGATGAAATTTCAATAGTAAAAATTGTTTTAAATATTTTAAATATATAATGAAATTTTCCAGAAGTTCAGTTTCTTATTCTATTGAAATTTATTACTCTGCTTCACAAAAAATTGCTATATTTTAAGAAAAATGTCAAATAAGTTTTAATTCATAAAATTGATTCAAAAACTGATATAAAAATAAAAATGTTGTCTGCTTCCGTCATATTAGGATAATATCCGTATACTTCGTGCCTGGTTTATACAAAAAATGTTAAAGTTTAGCTCGCGTTTGCGTTTAGCTTTAACACGTTTATGACATTATTATATTGTTTCGCGAGAAAAATGTTTATGTACGTAGACTGTGTACAGTTTCATTCAAATTTAAATAAACACAAAAAATGTTTTATTCATAATTTAAATATTTAAACAAAAATATATTTTTTAATTTTAGCAACGCTGGCTCTCGTACATAAATATATTGAACAGAATTTTCCCTGTTGTTTATAGTTTTTAGAAATTAAGCTTTTTTTATTTATTTTTCATAGAATTAAGAAATTATTCGAATTTTTTTTTAATATTAAATTTTATTTAAATAAATTTTTTGACAATATTTTAGTTATGAAATTTTTTTATGAAACAATTATCTAAATTATTAAAAATTCTCTAAAATTAAATTATTTATAAACACCCAAAAAATCATCATATTTACCGAAAAAAAATCAGATCAGCAATATGTAGTCTATGTGTTATAATAATTTTTTATCCAGATTTGGTGTCAATCACGCTAGCCGGACAAATTTTTCCTAATTGTCTCATTTTTTAACATAATTAGTTCATAATTAATATATAGAATCCTCTGCTAATCTTTATTTTTTGGATACACATCTATAGGTGTTAATCACCCCAGTCGGACAAATTTCTTTGAATCGTCTAATTTTTTAATATGATTTAGTACCTATCATGCACCATTAAATCTGATCATGTACCTTCCCAATTTCCCTTTTTGAATGTCCGGCTGGGGGAGATTTTTCTCCAGCCGGGCAAGTTCTTAATTTTCAGTGTTAAAACTCTGAAATTTTGTGCATTCAAATAAGAAAGCTTTAGCTCACAAAATAAATGTTTTTCAAAGAACTAATTTTTTTAATATAAGTAATTAAAAAAATATATATTTAGGGGATGAAGGGGTAAGGTACATGATGGAACCTTTAAAGAGGTTGCTTCTAACATCATTTATGATATGTAGGTATATAGAAATCTTGAAGTATGATTAGCTCACAAAATAAAGTTTTTACATGTAATTTAATTTTTTTATATAAAAGTACAACAACAAAAAATTAGGGGATGAACGGTTAGGTACATGATGAGTTTATATATAAAAAGCTTGTTTTTGAAGTTATTTGAGTTTTTGTACACTATTTATGTTTTCTTATCGTATTTTTCGTGCTATTTGTATGACAATGATAGACTCTGAAGCGAGCGCAGCGACGAGCCGCAGCAACATAAAACATCATGCTGCTGGAAGCAGCAGCAGCAAGCTCCAAAATCTCGCTTGGCAGCGGCAGCAGCAGCGAGCATTTAAATTTGCAACCGTGACATCGAAATTGAATGTGTTTTGCAATCGGTCTGGTTTATATAATATATTATTTAATCTGGACTCTGGATCTAATATTGTCCTTTTAAGAAATAAAAAAAAAATTCGATGCCATATGTTTTATTTTAAGCGGTTTATTAGTTCAGGCAGGGACTTACGCACTCATTTTATTTGTGGTTTATTTTTTTGTCTTTTTTCAGGAATATCATTGCTGATCAGTTTAGTCCACATCATGATCATATCTCTATCCACACTGTTGAAGCGGTGAATTCCACTCCACTGAAGCGGAATTTCATAAAATTCTAATACTTAATATTTCAGCTGAGATGTTGTAAGCACTCTAGGTTCTTTTTTTATGGCCGGTTGGATTTCTGCACGTCTAGGAACTGAATCCTTAATTGATGTTTTCGCCAGTTTTTTAAAAATGCTTTTAGTAGCGTATCTCTGAGGTTGTCTTTGAAGCAAAAACATTATCTTATACCAGGGCAACCTTAAATTTTCCGAAGTTCTTGGTACATTTGGGATATTTGCAGTCAGCCTAATGCGCTTTCTGTTGACCAAAATATGATTGTCACTATAAACATCGGCGCTCCTGCGGTTTCGGAGATCGATTTTTCCACCTTCGGCTTATAGTGATGAGGTCAATTTGATTTAGATTCTGCCATCTTTAGAGACCTTATATGTTACTTGATGAACACTGATTTGGGGTAACATTTTGCCAACTATGATAATGTTAGTTGTTACATTTCCACAACGATTTCACCATTTTTTAAATTTATTTGATTATAAAAAGCGTATACTTTTTGTTGTGTGTGGGTGCATTAGCTTTAATAGTAATAATGTTAGCGGTCTTGCCTTTGCCTTAAAAAAAAGTTATTATCCTATCTGATAATTATATATAGGTTGCCATTCGTCAATTTTTTATACTGCCCTGTTTTTTGTTCCATTTTTATAAATTTGAATTTTTTGTTCGGGCAGCAGCAAATATGTTAATTTTTTCGGCGAGCAGCATCAAAATATTAGCTCGGAAGCTGCAGCAGCTGAAGATTTAGGTCGCTTCAGACTATAAAATTTATATTAAGAAACCATACAAATGTTATATATGTAAAATTTAAATAATTAATAATAATTAAGGGTTGATTTTTTATTTTTTTTGTGGTTCTTGGTTCTCTCTGGTAATTGTACTTTATGAGTTCTTTGATTGTGCAAAATTTCAGAGATTTAACTCTGAATATAAAGACCTTACCCGGCTGGAGAAAGATCTGCAAAAGAGAAATAAGTAAAGCTTATGATAAGATTTTATAGTGTACTAGATGGTTCATGATATTATATTACAAAATAAACCAGATTTGTTCCTATGTCTCAACCCAATTTCTATCTTAATGTACTCTAAATTGTAAGTATTATATTTAATATACTTTCATCACATTTAATATTCTTTGAATATTTTATAAATTAAAAATGTTGTACAAATTATAAATTTCAACAAACTTATTTGTGTGCGTTAATAAAACATTTGCCTTTCAGGCTAAAATTATTGTAACTTATATTCTCGCGTATTGTTTTGTGCACACAAGTCAAATTTAAACATCCTGTTTTGCAAGAATTTTTTTCCATCACAACTCATCTACGATTTATCCATATAAATTATGCAAAATATATATAATATGTGATGCCTAATAAGAACGGCAGTCTAAATTTTCAAAAACTTTTTGCCGTTCTAAAAGTTTAGGATTTGTTTGTGGAATATACAGAAAAATTAGCAGACTTTTACTCCACTTTAGAGTTGTAACAAAGCAAAATTGGGGTATCTAAAATCTACATTTAAAATAATTTATTTCTAAGAGCTTGGAAAAAAAACAGGATAAACAACAAATGTAATTAGTTAATGAAGAGTTCACGTATATATATGGCCCTAAAGTGTTGTAAAATAATTGCAAAAGAATAATTTATTTATATTCTAAAAATATGGTCTTATATTAAAGCATTTATAATAATAATAATCATTTTGGAAAATCTCTCTCTGGAATCCTTTGCTTTAGTCCTATATAATTATTTATATATGTTATATATATAGAAAGTCCAACTTCATATTATACATTTCTATGTATATAGCGTATATAATGAAAATTTTGAATAAATTATAATATTTATATCTCGCTTTATACTTCCGTGATAATTGCTGCAGAGTGTTTAAATTACACTTAAATAGAAAATTAATTTAATGTCTTTATATCCATTTAGCTGCTGCTGCGTTGTGGTGGCGGGCGTATACAACACCATACAATGTAAAATATTATTTATATATGCCCTACCAGCAGTGGGATCCACTTACAATATATGAAAATTTTGTAGAATATATGGGAATTTTAATAGTTTCTGCTGAGAATATTAAAAAGCAATTTAAAATGGACACGTTTTTTTTAAAGCTAACAATAAAGATTTTTGGAAATTGTTCGTGGAAATTTATTACTTCTTATATAATTAAATTGAGGTTATGTTATGAAAAAATTAGGTTATGCATGTCAACAATTATTTTCTTTGTTGGGTTTTTTGACCGATAAACAAATATGACAGCTTAACCTCAAAATTATCAATCTTCGTTATTGTAAGTTAACGCTATAATTATGACAGATAATAAGGGAACCAACATTTTTAACGATTAGAACGCTATCTTGCCTCAAACATTATATCATCATCATCATCATCATCGTGTTCTTTACTCCAAAGCGAGGGAGCATAGGACCATTTTTACCCTTTTTTCTATCTGATACCATTGACGACTATATCTTTGACTATATCCAAGGTGGAGTGTTGTCAGCAACTCGCACTAGCCATATTTTTTGGTGATCAGTTGAACGAACCCTATCAGTTGGTATCATATAGGCGAACAACGGCTTTAAAAGACTTCCGGGCCACTGCAAACGCTTTTTAATAAACACCTGCGAATGAAAGATGATAACCCAGATGTAAAGATTTGTTGGCCCTACCGAGCCTCGAACCCACAACCTCTTCATTACAGAGCCGTGACGTTACCCACTGCTCCATACTGGTTAAACATTATATCAGCTGCTCGATATTTTACTTCAGTTTATCCCTTTAAAATTTTTAAGACGTGTCTTTTTGTACATTACATTTCCCAGACAACTTTTTAATAAAAAAAAAATGTTTCATATAAATAGGGACAAAAATTTAAGGAAAGGTCTAACCTATTGACATTGTATAATTAATATGAAAAGCGCATACATAGTTGATAAGTTTAGAGCTTCTATAGTAAATAAAATTTACTGTGTAGTGGTGATGTAAATGTGACACCCAGGTCACTTTTCAAAGGAATTCTTAATGAGTATGTTTTAATAGGTTTTTAATTATAGGACTCTTTTACAACAGCAAGATATTTATATAGATTTCATCTGATAATTATATGGAAACTATAAAGTAAAAAAAATTGATTTAAAGAGATTTGACATTTTTTTTTAATTGCTATGTATTTGAAAGACAATAAAATTCGCAAATTTGAAAATATAAAAACATTCATTTTTTTACCAAAATAAGTTTTGTTTTATCATATATAAATCGGTGAACAGGGCAAAGTGTTTGAAGAGTCACCATCTTGAATAAGTCCGCCATTTTGTTTTCGTTGTTTATACAAAAAATCCTCAAAAATCATTAAATGTAAAAACTAACTAGTTTTAAAAATTTAAAAAATTATATTAATTTTTAAATGAGTATAAAATAATTTTCGTTTAGGCCACCATCTTGAACTCCGCCATCTTGATTTTTCCAAAAAACGTAGTACGAAGATTTTATTTTATTTTTGTTTAGCATAATAAAAAAAAATTCTTTTAACAGTATTGATTATGAAGTAAGACAAGTGCACTTCGAGACCTGACTATTAAGAGGTTAACGTCATTATAAAATGACTAAAATAAAATAAAATCAGTTTACAAAGTTTATTTATATATTATTATCAAAAATCTATTTATACTTTGTATATAAATTATTTAATATGGTAATTTATCTTTAATTTCATATAATTATAGTAATTATGCTCTGACACGATATAATTCTATAGCGAGATAAATAAATTTCAAATCGCATTAAAACGTCAATCTTGCACACAATATTTTGTAAGACGACATGTCGCATCATTATTCATTCACCGCATTAGGCACACTATAGATAGATAGATAAAATGATGCTGCTTGCTATTTAGATGAATGGATAAATAAATTTTGGATTTTATGCAAATTCTCAAATATTTATGCTTTTATTATAATCAGTGTAGCATACAATCTTTCTTGTAGCATTAAAATGTACATTAACCTTCTGGTAAAAAAAGGGAAAATAAAGCTGATGCTACTGTATTTAGTAATCAGGGTTTAAAGAAGCTTTTATGCAAAAATAAATCACTCAAATAATAAATTACCCATGCGATACTATATTATATGCTGCGCTATCCCACAACAACAAACAAAAATAAAAATAACCGAATTTTGGATCCGTTGCTCCGTATCTTGAAAGCATATGACATTTTGTTAATTTAAAATTTAATACGAGTGAAGGAACAACTTTGTTTGAAAAATCCTTCAGTCAATTAAAAAATCTCGACACTCTGGTATGTATGCGATGCCATGATGTAAACGACTTTTACTGACACCATTAGGATGAGCCGAATTGTACAAAAATTTGGAATTTTTATCAAAATAGAGCAGAAAAATTGTGTTGTAACAAAAAAATTTCCTCATATTTTTTAATTTAAGTCTAGATCGCCGCCTTTGAGTTGAAATCCTGAGATCTCTTTTGAAGGATCAAAAATAAAATTCAAAAAAATCAAGAGCCATTATTGTATATTTTGTATAATAGTTCGTTTAAAGCCTAACATTTTCTATTTTATAGAATATTTATTCATTATTCAGAAAAATCGCTCAATAAAATACTAAAAAATCAACTTTATATGTTTTTTTTTTTAAATTTTAAATCACGCATTTTTTATGCTATCAAGTGTCTTAAAATTCGAACTTTTATTTTAAAAATTTCTACAGGATCTCAGGATTTCAACTCAAGGCTTTAATAAAAAAAAAAAAAAAATATCACGACATTCATGAATGTTTACACACACCTGTTGCCACTAGACATTCACATTAAATGTATGGCTTGCTGTAGTGCTGTTAGAATTAGAGAATCTGGATATTGGTCTGATAGTCTCTATGGACACAGCAGTATTCTTTCACTAGTTAGCAATATTTCTAATAGTAGGACTGATTATATGGTCCCAATATTAGTACTGAACAAAATTTTTCAGTCCAAATTTCCAACCAGGGAGCAGTGGGCTGAGGGCAACCCACTGAGTGAATTCGACTTGGT
>JANSTW010082337.1:0-19349 GCA_027564275.1 Diadocidia ferruginosa | reverse complement strand
CCCATACATATTAACATACATTAAAAAAATTAGACCGATATCTCAAATAATGACGTCACAAAAATTAAAATAGTAAACAAATTAAAGACTTCCTAGAGATTTTTTTTTAGATTTTTGATAAAGTTTTGATACAACAATATAAAGCACAAAATTCTATGTTCTACATGTATCATTCATATTTCTCATCATAAATATTATGGGCGCTATAGGATACTATTGTTTCACTTATTATTTATAAAAAAAATGGATCTTTGTATGTATGATAGTATTCAAATTTTAGGGATCTCATTTTTTAGGCCAGAAGAGTAATTTTGTAATGTGTTATTCCGATACTAAAGATAAGATACAAAATAAATTATATAGAAAACATGCGACAAAATCAAATCAAGGATTGATAAAATAGCTGGCAATTAATTAAATTCAGTTATTGTCAAAAAATATTTTATAAAATATATTGAAATAATTTTTTTTTTAATATGTTGTATATTTGTCCAGGCGGGGTGATAACTCTATCTTAGACATGATTTTGCCATTTTAAGTGTTAAATATAGGTATAATCAATTTTATTGAACAGAAAAAGGCAGGGTTCGAAAACCTGTTACATCATAGCTTAAATGCTTACAAAAATACTCATCTGGAGCTGAGCTTTATTTAATATAATTTTTTTTTTTAATTTTACAAATATTTAGGGTAGATTTTACCGAATTTAAACTTAAGTTTTACGGTATTAAATTAAACTTTGAATTAAGTTTAAGCTTTGTGTATTTAATATATTATAGTGATACAATCATAAAAACGTGCAAGAATGTACTGTTTTTTCGCAAAGTGCGCCTATGTTTATCTATATACAGAATTTTTTGCGATAATATTGAAAATTATTTACGCGCAGATTTATTCAAATTATACCTATACGCGAATAGATATGTAATATGAATCAGCATTTTATTAACATTTAAAGAAATAAAGACATTTGCGACCTTTTGAAATATGTTAAAATACAGAATAGATACGTATATATACATTTTAACAATCTTGTTTATAAGTTAATATATAGTAACTTTGTTATAGACATAGATTTCTATATTTTAATGTATATGTAACTACATTGTAATAATAATATATGTAATCTATGAATTGTATATGAAAACATGTAAATAACATTCACTTTCGATTTACTAATACTATTTATTTATACTGTTAATTTGATATATTATAATATAAAATGAGCATTACCATATCTATCCCTTCTATTTGACTGAATCTTACATTTAATAACAAAAAAATTATCTCATATAAAATTGAACTTTAAATAAAAATTGAATGCAATGTATATATTGCATATACACCTATCCTTTGATTTACACGGGTAATACGTTTTAGATTAATCATCAATCATCAAATTATGTCCTTTACTCTTAAGCGAGGAAGCATATGGAACATTAGATATTTTTCTATCCGATATTATAACATATGGTTTTCATTGACGACCAAATGGTGGAGTATTATCAGAAGCAAGCAACTGAGCAACTCGTACACCTTGCAATATATATATATATATGTGTAATTTTAGCGGTTTTTAGCTTTTGAAAGCTTTTCGGGCATAATGTCATGTATATGTATTGAATTTTATTAAGCTCGTCAAACAAATTAAAATAAATCAAATAAATTCGTGTAATTGTCAAAAAAAATAATAATTTACGTTTCAGAAAAGTATAACATTTATTTAAGAAATATAAAGAAATATTATATAAAAGGTTATCAGCAAGCGATAATAAGTTCTTTTTTTAATTTATTTTAATAATAAAATGTAATTTTATTAAAAAAATAATATATTTATTTCCAAAATTAAATGTGGATATAGGAGATGGCATTCTTTGAAATAAGTTTATTCGACTTTTTAAAAATATTTACCAAACAATTGATCATATAATAGTGGAGAAGGCGGTTATTTTGTATAAACACACTATAAAGAATGCAATTATTATTTAATCTTTACTGAATTATTTCGGAAATCACGGAAATATTTTAGAAATCAGAAATCATTTAAAAAAATTTAATTCATTTGGAAAACATAAATCATTATATAAAAGTGGAACAACATTATTAGAAAAAAAATGAAAATCATTAAAAAATGAAATTTATTTAGAAATCTTTTTTTTCTTAATATTTCAAAAAATGGAAATAATATTGGAATTTATTAAAATTTGAAAATCAGGGCCCACAAACTTTCTCCGGGTTTCCAACATAAATTATAGTAACTCAATGTTTATACCATTTTCCAAGTAAAAAAATCGTTTGATTTCAGAAAAACTCATTTAAAAAATATATAATTGTTACTTATTGCTTTAATAACAAATAATTATAATTTATAGAGAATCAGAAATCAGAGGTTACAGAAAATATATAATATTTTAGATACCTAAGTTAATATTTATTTTAATAAACGGATATGTAAGTTACAAATATTTTATTGGCACAAAAAGTCTCATTTATATATTTTAGTGTATATATTGTAAGATGTAGAATTACTAAAATAGTAAATATATACATAATATGGGTAGATACTTATCACTTTTTCTAAATAATAAATAATTTAAATAAATAAACATTTCATATATATTTCTAATAGTTAAAGTTAAGTAATATGTAAACAATATTTTTTAATGACTTTGCCAATTTATTCAATATAGATTTTCATTATTTAGTTAAGAATTTAAAATATTTCAAAAAAATAATTGCGTACGTGTGTGTGTGTGTGGAAAATATCGTGATTAATTTTGTAATGGTTTATTTAATTTGTTCTCGCCGTATATTATAAATTAACAGCTTCATATATTATGTAAAAAAATACATACAAAATAATTAAACCTACAATAATTATTTAAACACTCCACCTTAGATATGGTAATTAATGAAAATCATGGTATCAGATAGAAAAAGAATTGGTCCCTCGCTTTCCATACTTCCATGTATATTTCTAATTCGTTGCTCGCTTTGGAATAAAGGACAGAATGATGATGATGATGATGATGATTTACAAAAAAAACGTTCAGAGAACATCATATTTTTTAAAATCTGCATCATTTTTCGATTTCCTCTCGAAAACGAATTTTTTTTGTAATAATAAATAAATTAAAAATTTACCAACATACCTAATTGTTGGCTTACAATTTTGTTTTATCTTTATCATCACTTGAATTAAAATAAAAAAAGGAAATTTACATTTAAAGACACCTTAAATTTTTTTTTTAAGATGATTACCTCCGTCCCATTTCCAGATCCTCTCTAAACATGGTAAAGCAGTAGCTTTTCTTTTCGGAATGCAGAGGATTTGAATAACTACTGAAAATTCTTATGCACCGGGCAGAGTAAACAATAAATGATGGAGACAGTCTAAATAGATAACCACAAAGACAAACCTTTACTTGTAAAAAGAGGGAAGTTAAACTTTAGAGAAGATCCTGGATAAGCGCAATTCTAAGTTCTGGCCTAAACAAATACGCATTAAACAACCTTAATCTTATCCAGACAAAACAAATTTCAATCCCGAGGGGGAAACCTCCAGCAAAATTGATGTGCCATGATGTCTGATTTGCGTGATTTCCGAAATTATTTCTGATTTCCGAAATGATTTCTAATTTCCGAAATGATTTATGATTTCCGAAATGATTTTCGTGATTTCTGAAAATTATTTCTAATTTCCGAAATGATTTTCGTAATTTCCGAAAATTATTTCTGTGATTTCCGAAATGATTTCTGATTTCCGAAATTATTTCCACAACCTTGTCCCCCTTATAATTTTTTTTATATCAGAATAAAAACCTTTACAAAAAAATGAATGGGACCCCCTTCACGACAAAATTTTGTCTTCAAAATTTTCAAATAACTCGAAGGGAAAACCACTTACGGATCATGGGATAAATTATTTCGGAAATCATCTCGGAAATCAGAAATCATGGGACAACATTTTTCTAATGGTTTCCCCCTCGAAATAACTACAATGATTTAATCAAGACAAAGGACTCCCATAAGATTTTTAAGGCTTTCAAAGGTGAGTTTAAGACTTTGAAAGGAGATTAGATTACATCTCGTTGGTTCGCGTAGAGATCGTGGTTAATATAAATAAAAATTATAGTTATTAGTATTACTTTTGCAATTTTAAATTCATCCGGATGCTTACCGGAAACAATATACAGTTACAACTATATAAGTTTGAGATCAGTTATATTATAGGTAGTACGTCTTGACTGTAAAACTCTATTTACTTTCAAAACTATAATTTAATGTATTTCACTATTCCATTCCATGTTTATTATTGTATTAGTTTCATAGTTTCATATTATGATAGTTTTAAAAATCCACTAAAGTTTATTAAAATGCAACATACGTGCTAACAAGTGGAAATGAAAAAATATTCAAATTATATACAACGTTTTATTATATGGGCAGTAGTTGTGCCTCTATATACATTGCCTGTATAACGTGTAAGTGGTGAATGTGTCATTGAACCGCATATAGACAAAATAAAGAGGCACCAGCATTTGGAATTATTTTATGTAAATTGATAAAATATATTATGACATAATAAACGTAAAATTATTATTATTTCATTACTTCACTTACACAAAAAAATAATTTATTTATAGACATTTCTCCATCCCCCTGCTTAATGTATAGCAAGCATGCGGTTATATAACAAGATCAGAGTGTTCTCTGGAGCATAACAGCAACAAAAAGGCTGTTAACCCTACTACAAAACATTGAAAATTCGACGACGGAAAATATTTATAGGTGAAATTTTGTACATCTAGCGTGTAATATATAAAAGCAAACTTCGTTTCATTCATTTTCCTACCACATATTAAATACAGTTTCACCCTACTCCTAAATTATATTTTACTCAAACGAACCCCTACCATTTCGTTATATATTATAATATATATTATAATGAAAAATGGCATTGGCGGTTAGGTGCAGATATTTCTGATATACAGTGCTGCCTGCGACAGAGACTTTACAATATTATACAGAGGCAGTTATACAATTTTAGAATTAAGTTTATTGAAGAAAAAAAATTTGAAACGTATTGAGAACAATCAAAAACCTTGATTACCTTTATTTATTATTTTTTAAATAGAAAAATGTTAGTTTCTCAATTTAAATTAAAAAAATCAATTGAATTATAATTAATTTAAAAATTGAATTTATACAAAACAATTAGTGTTCTAAAAATACGAAATACTCTTTATGGCTATTGTTAAGTTTTCAAATGAAAAAAGTTTATTAACTAATTAAATTAAAACACCTAATTTTTCAAACAGGTTCTTCACAAAAACGTTTTTTTTAAGTCCGAGAGCACAACAAAACTCAGTTGAGAAATATAAGTTGGAATTATATAAAATATATAAAATATACAAAATATTTTATTTTATTCTTTGATATAATAATACTAGAGAACGTTTTTATTTAACATTTGCTGAAGCATAGGCGTCTGTAGGGTAGGGGGCAAACTGAACATTTTGATTAACCGTATAGGTATAATACAAATATTAGAATTTCTTTTATCTTATTTCTAGGTATAAATCCAAATTTTCGAGTTTTCATAACGTATATATTATTTGTATAGTCCGGCTTAATTTAGGCAACCGCTGAATAGATAGATCAGCAGATCTAAATTTGAATAATTTCTTCAAGGTAAAGTGTATGAAGATTTGATTTTTGAGCAATTATAAATAGATTTGGTAGAAAATGCACCAGGTTCTCTAGACTGAAACGACAAAAACAAAATCTTTGTAGCTGTTCAACTAAGAGGTAAAAATAGTCAACTTTAAAATTTTAACAATTTTGGTCTACAACTTCGCAAATAAGTTCAATTATAAGATGAATCTACACTTTTGAGCCGTTTTACTCCCTCTTCTAAAAGAAGGTCGTTCAGGCACCCAAATCCGCTAAAACAGTAAGTAGACGCTTTTCCCCCTCCTTAAAATTTCATTTAGGTTAGAGGGTTGGAAGTGTTTAGTATAAAATGAAACATATTCAAAAAAATTTCAGTGGCGACATCTTTGGGAATCTAAATTCAATGTTTAATTAAACTTCCCGCAATGATGTCTCCACTTAAATTGGCTCTCATTTTGTGACTATAAATAAAAAGACAATGGTAAATGTAACTTTGAAACTAAAATTTTTGAAATTGTGCCCTGCGTGGTAAGGGATAAAATCTATTCTAATGTAAAATTAATATTTGATTTATCACCTCCCTAATTTTTTGGTTTTTTATCCAAACTCCCAAAACAAATAAGTTTTTGAGGAGCATATTATTAATTATCCTATTTGAGCTCTACAACAAAAAAATTTTGTGGAACCACATAGTGAGGGATTTCCTGTTCTAGATTGAATACATCACAACCTTGTATTTGTGGTCTGTAAGCTCAAAAATATAAATTACCAAAACGACAAAATATTTTCCCTCCTCAAAATGTAACCTACTGACGCCTATGGTAATAATTTTTTTTTTCATGTAAAACTACAATTTTACTGTAAAATACTTGTTTGGAAATTCATGTAATTAGTTTAAAAGTAAATTTAATGTAATTAACTATATAACTAGATACAAAACGAAAATATAACTTAATTGGCAACAAAATGTTAAATATTATAAGTTTCCGCCATTTTATAATTTTCTTAGTTAGAAAGAAATATACAAAAATTATTAAAATATTACGAGATATGGGTACAGAATAAGAATTTAAAAGATGAAAAATGTATTTTCAGATTCCTTAATGCAACAAAGGAATCAAATAAAGGACTGAATGAAATTTAATGAAAAAATGCGTATGAACTAAACAATAAGAGACCCCTCTCTCTAAACAAAACATACTTTTCCTCGTCTATCTATCTAAAAAAAACTCCAACCAATTTCGATATAATGTACTATAAAGCTGCCGTAGACAGCAAAAAACATTCAGAAGATGCGAACATCCCCCACCTTACCCCCACCTATCGAAAATGTTCACATAAACTTCCTCTACCATAAAACCATATAGCAAATGGTGAGACCGACCCGACAGATTGAATCGAAATAGAAATGAAAAATATTTTTTGTGGAGGGATTGTTTTCCATCCGATCAGATTATTTCACACCCGAAAACTTACTTTTGTTAACAAAATCTGATTTTAATATTCTTAAGAACTTACCAATTTGTATTGGGACTGTGAATACGTAGCCGCAAGAACGACTTTCAACTTTTCTTTCAAAAGAACTAGTTAACCCGAACTAACGCACAATATTGTCTACAATTTATTACGAATACTTTATAGTTTGTGAAGTGATGAAAAAATATATTATAAAGCCAAATTCTTTCGCTTTATTAGATATAAAATGTTAAAATATCATATTTTTATGGTGCTATTAAAGCTCTGCTCCGCAGAATGCCAGGATTAAACCAAAATTTCGTCCTTGGTAGAAATCAAAATTATCTTTCACCGATTTATCGTTTCAATAAATGTTTTACTAGTTTTACATTGAAAATTAAAAAAATGAATTGAAACTTTACAATTTGGGAAAATGCCTAAACATTTTATATTTAGAAATTTCACACGAATCGACGACAAAACATGAAAAAAGTAATTTTTTTTATATAATTTTAGATATTACCGCAAGCGCGCGCGGCGATGTTACCGCGCTGTCAAATAAATGGCGAAAACCCAGCAAGAATGTTCAGCAACATATTATAATACAACTGTTGTAGGGTTTAGGTGTTTGAAAAAAAAACGCGGTAACTTTTAAATAAATTTACCAATGCAATGGACGAGTGATTTTATCACCGCGTTGTAAATGGTAGGTTCGGGCTTCGAATCCTGTTACTGGGGTACACTCAGATGTTTCGGTTGGATTTGGTCATATGAAATATTGCACATCTGGTGACCGCAGAGTTTTTACCAAGAGTGCAAAAATTGTTCCCCTCAGAAACCGAATTAAAGATCTTTTTAGTATCTTTAAAGCTATATTACCAGAAATAGCAGAGATTTATGAAAGTAAAGAGCAAAATTGCCGCGCAGTGAATTTTTTTTATTGAATAATAACAAAAAAATACAAAAAGTAAAGCCCATATGTGTTAAAAATAATTTTTGATTATTTTCAGAAAATCTAGAAAAAATTTCTAAGCACCTGCCTTTATTTTTGAAATATTGTCAGGTTGATATGTCATAAGAGTAATTTTCTTACTTTGAGTTTTTCGAAGCGGAATTGTGATTCGTTAAAATTTTTGTTAATCAGATCAAATTTGAGAGCAATACGATTTTTTAATTATATCAAACAATTCTAGACGTTTCGGTAAATATACTATCTTTAAGGTAAACCTACTTATTAACCGAAACGTCGAGAATTTAAAATAAATGTTTGAAAATAATTTAAAAAAAAATTGGCAATTTTACAACAACAGTACTTGTTCTGCAGATAGCCTAAAATCATCAATTTAAAATTATAAAAGATTATTAATTTATTTTTGTCATTATTTTGTGTATAAATTCAGGGGGAATAATTACATATTTCTAGGAAATAATATCTTTTACTATGCGACTACAGAATTACTGGTCTGAATTTTTTTTTTGGGGAAATTATATGTTATTAAGTTATTCACTACTAATAGTACCACATACGACATATTCTAATAATCTTTATACAAATTATTTTTATTGAATATTTTATTTTGTATATCCATGCTCATTATCAAGTGTTTTTTATTGTTATAAGGTATATTATTTATAGGTAAATCTTTTATGGTTTATGAAGTACTTATTATTATTATTAAATTTGCACAACTCATCATCATTGCGTACATACCTGCGGCATATATGATAACTCCAGAAAATCAAAAAGTAACGCTATCTGAGGGTTTTTTCCTGTAGGATAACGATCTTGATATATCATTGCAATAAGTTATGCGAATTTCATATACAAAATAATGATTTAAAATAAGTATTTTAGTGGTCATTTTTTGAAAGATGAGTGTGATGTTACGTTATGGGCGAGAGCCTTTTACGTAACATCACACTCAACAAAATAATATATTCAATAAAAATCATTCAGATGTAAGAATATATGGAATATAATACGAAAACTAAATGATGGTAATCTCATCAATTTCCAAAAATATTTTTTTCATTATAAAATATGCTTCACATAATGTGTGGATCGTAAATGAGTTCCCCTCCAAATATGTGTGTAAATGGAATTTCTATCGATAAGTCTTCAGCAGACCAATTAATATTTAAATATTTGAACGAAATGATTTTTTCATTGATCCTCTATTTTATAGGTATTATAATTACCGTTGAAATATTCAGTTAGTGGCATTTCGCAGTATTATTCGAAATTTTGTCCAAATTTATTTCTGAAATAAGGTAAGTTTCGGTTAGAAAATGTAATTTTGTTTAAATAAAAATGAAATGTACCTTAAGATATGCGTTGAGTTTTTCACAATAACATCACGATTTTTAGTTCTACTGTTTTAATTGTGAACCTTCTTATGTTGATTCAAATTATTTTTTGTTCGAAATGGTTTATCACAAATTTTACAGGTGTATGGTTTTTCGCCAGTATGAGTTCTTAGGTGAATATTCAAACGATTGCGGTAATGAAAAGGTTTTTGACAATACGAACATTGATATCTTTTCGGCAGCGTTGAATGCGTCTCCAAAATATGTCGCTTGAGATGGCCCTGTGAATAGCATCTTTTTGAGCATATGTCACATTGGAATGGACGTTCGCCTGTATGCAATCGCATATGAACTTCAATATAACTTGCGTCCAAAAACGTTTTGCCACAAATATCACAAATAATACCAGCACTTCGATTTTCATTATGTATACGCAAGTGTGTTCGTAAACCAGACGCGAACACAAATGCTCTATCACAAATGTCGCATTTGTGGTGCTTATTTTTATAATGCTTAACTTGTAAGTGATACTTATATTGGTTGTTGCCTTTAATGAACTCACCGCATTTGGTGCACTGGTATACCGCATTTTTTCGAGCATCTTGGTATCGAATCCTTTTTACATATTGCCCGGAGCGCATATTGGCTGCCAGTTTTCTTGTAACAATAACTGGTTTCATTGGTCGATTTATCTTTTTTTCACAATCTTTGCAGTCTTTGCGATCGGTTAACTTTTGATGACTTAACTTGTGTGATATCTTTCTGCATTTTTTTATCATTTCACCACAAATTTTACATTCATATATTTCCGCTTCCTCAGGATGAACTTTCAATAAATGTTCTTGTAGTTTGTATTTCCTATTAAACATTTTGACAGATTTACAAATTTTACAGGACCAACTTCTACTATTTTTTGGATTTTTTTTGGTCTCTTTTCTGCTTATATACTGGACTTCAGTAAAGGGTTCTTCTCTCCACTCAACATCATCTTTTGCATCGTTTGATGCTGATGCTAAACTTTCTTCTTCTTTGGTTATTTGAAGACAATCAATGTCAAAAAGTTCTGGCTCATATTTTGTTAAAAGCTCTCCCACAGTATCACCCAAGGTATCACTATCGATCATTTCAATATCAGCTGCTAAAGTATTATCAGTACATTTGATGGCATTTGTAAATTCATCAATGTGCACAGCGTATTCGGCCAAATCATAAAATCTTTCACTGCAATGTAAACATAGGAAGCTGAAGCCTCTTTCGGAATGACCAGAACTATTTTTTTTACTATGTCGAAATATTTCACCACATTTAAATTCATTTTCTGGATTAACATCTTCGAATTTAATATTATTTGTCATTTTTAAAGGATGTTAAAATACGATTTTATGTCTTTGAAGATACCGAAGGATTTTTATTATTTTTAATTTTTATTTATAATAAATTGACATCTAGACAATGTGAGTCTTTCTTTTCCTTCTGGGGTTTCGTTAAGTTTTTCGTCGCGTTCCGCCGTTCCGGATGCGATATGCAGGATTTGAATTATGTATATGGATAAAACTCGTTTTCTGATAGTAAATTAAATTTATTTTAGTTGTAATAATATGGATAATAATATTCCACTATCTAGAGTTAAATTGAAATTTTACGAGTACGAAAATAGTTTTACAGAATTCAACTGTGTGAAATATTATATATTGTCAAAACAATGAATACGTCTGCGGATGGTCGTTCAGAACATTTAGGTCAATACCGCTAGTTAATATACTATAGATAATGAAGAAAATGCCAATATATGGATTATGCTACCACCGGAAATAGTACGGTATAGTGATAATAAGGCTATGTAGCGGTAACTGTGATATATGGTATCAGATAGAAAAAAGGGTAAAAATTGTCTCTATGCTCCCTCGCTTTGGAGTAACAAAGGACACCATGATGATGAAATGTGATTATTACTCTAGTTCAAATATTTAAATGCAAATTATTTTTCTGAAGCAATATAAATATTTGTTATAACATTAATATTTCTGCCTATAAATTGGACATATATTATATATTTTAATAATTCTTACGAATTATTATATTGAATATATAGTTTCTATTGTATATATGAAATCTTATCATATTTTATAACTTTTTTAACAAAGCATATTAAAAAAACATCTGAATATTTTTAATAATTTAAGTTATCTACAAACATATAATATGATAATATCATTCTAACCTATTGCAGATTTATTAATAATGTATTATAAACGTCCGAATATAGCTTACAGTTACACTTTTTTAATTTTATATTTTAAACACAAACATATAATATTATATTACATTTTAGTATATAACTTATCCTTATATAAATTCATTGTTATTTATGATTGAAGATTAGTTTTTTAATAGTTTATAGATTGTGTAGCTACAAGCTAGCTATGTGTAGGTAGTACGTTTTTTTTTAATTCATTTTTTTTTTATTTCAATTTTGATGAAATAATTCATTTTTATTTCAGTGGAACTATAATCCCAAATGATTGATAATTACCATTATATAAATATGCTGTCTTTTTTCAAAGCATAAATTGCGACATATCGATTTAATTTAAACGTAGCATTTAAGCAGTTTTAATTATGATCGGTTTCAATCTTCCCGACATAATGCCTAAAATAAATTGAAAAATTATAAAATGCTTAAATTAATATTATATTATTAAATACGTACGCATTTCTTTGTGTAAACATCTCTCATGTTGCGCTACGCCAGCGTATGTAGCATAACGGTTATCACAAAAATGACATTTGAATGGTTTCTCTCCTGTGTGAGTTCGTTCATGTTGAATTTTATGGCACGAACGCGTAAAACCCTTGTCACAATAGTCGCATTTGAAGGGATTTTCGCCAGTATGGGTTCTGATATGCTCAGTTAATCTTTTCGGTTGTTTATATACTTTTCCACAATAATTGCACATATGCCGAAATCTTTTATTTAAATGCGTATAGTTGGTGTGGGAAAATAACGACGAATGATGAATGAACGTTTTTTTACAATATTTGCATTCGTATGGACGCTGACCACTGTGCTTGCACATATGGTCCCTCATTTTACCCAAACTTACACATTCCGCGCCGCAAATATCACACACACAATTGTATGCTGGATCATGAGTACGCAAATGATGGTTTAGTTTATGTCCTGCTGAGAAAGTTTTATTGCAAATTTCACATTTGTGTTTTCTTTCTATATGCATGTTTTCTATGTGATTCCTCAAGGTGAGGGCAGATTTACAAACAAAACTGCACAAATAACATTTGCTGTTTTCTGTTTTGGTATCGTTACTTTCATCTGTTTTGTCCTTTTTTCTCGCCTTTTTTACTGGTGGTACTTTTTTTAATTTATCTTTTTTCTTTAAATTTATTTTTGTTTTGCAATTGAAAACTTGTTTCGATTTTGTATCCAAAAGATGGCCAAAGTAATTAAGTTCTGGAGTAGTTTTCGTATCGCTGATACTCATCTCCTCAGCTCTACTATCAGCTGAACTTTTACTTCCAACCACTATAGTCGCTGCATTAACTGCAGCAGGAACTGCATCATCTGTGTTATGTTCATTTTTTAGTATATTTACTAGAGGATAAATTTCATTAATATGTTCTGTGAACTCAGATAGAGTTGTAAATGTTAAACTGCAATGCAAACATTGCAAATTGAACCTTCTAGTTTGTAGGTGACCGTCTTCGTTTTGGGAATATGTTATTTCACCGCATTTAAATTCGGCTACAATTTCATCTTTAAATTGTTTTTCACAGTCGTAAAATTCTATCTTAACTTCTGGCAGTAGAAAATCCATTTCGCATTTGTATTATTTAATCAAATTTGTTAATAAAAACTAAACAACATCAGCTTATTATGACATTTGCTCGCATCCCGCCATCGACGGCCGCGGTGGAAAATCTGAACGAAAACCCTGCAGGCAAAATGTGATCCAATGTGAAATACTATCAAAGACAATATAATAAATAATAGACACCTTTTTCGTTCCAACCATAATGCATTTTTCAAATTTGAGACAATATATAATATTCAAGGTTTAATGTATATAAATTACAAATTAATTGTAATATCCAATTGTCACTATAACCCAATTTACAACTTGAACTATGAACCTATATAGCATTATTATTCTGTGCCTATAGCTTAATATTTTATTACGATTTTTTTTTCTGATTATACCTAGTTGAAAACCGTTTGCTTTGTGGAAATATATAATTTTTTTGGGAATATCGGTTATACAATTTATAAGTAATATAATCAATGTGCTCTTAAACTATTTACAATTATTTATTTAAACCATAAAAAGGCCAGAAGCTAAATATATATGGCTTCCCAGATATTAGAAACTCGCTCTATTATGTTTCTTAAATTAAATAAATTAAATGAAAAGAATAAATAAATAAATATCTATAGTTTTTCATGCATATAATTTTTCAGTGTTTACATATGCGGTTATTATTATTATAACGAATTATTGATCTTCATTTTTAAATATGATTCTTATTGGCTTCTGTTTTCCCGATATTTTTACTAAAAATTACAAACAATTATTATTAAGTAATAAATAACTTTTTACTTAAAATTATACGTACACAATTCATTCAGTTGTGAATAAATTTTTCATGTTGGTAATAATAATTGGCCTTTTCGTGTAAACCTTCTGTAACAATTATAGTTATACTTGTACGGACACTCTCCAGTGTGTATTCTATTGTGTTCTTCTAATCTCTTTGAATTAATATATACTTTTCCACAATAACTACACATATGTTCACCCTTGACATGTAAATGTGAATATTTTGTATGAGTTGTTAACGAAGAGTTTGTGATAAAACTTTTTTCACAAAGTTTACATTTAAATCGGCGTATACCACTCTGTACACACATGTGGAGCCTCATCGTGGGCACGCTGTAACATTTTTTGCCACAAATATCACAGATATACTTATATAATTTATTGTGTACGGAACGTATATGATCTTTCATTTTCTTAGATCGCCCATCTTATTACAAATGTTACATTTATAATTTTTTTTAATGTATGTCTTTTACGTGAATCCTTAAGCATTTGGCATTTTTAAAATTTTTCCCACACATACAGCATTGTCTCGTCTCGTGTGCTGACCTTAAATTACAATTAGTAATTTTTAAATTATTAATACTTTTTTTATTACGTGATTTAATTTGATCAAGTTGGACGTATTTTTTAGCTTTGAATTTTTTCTCTGGTTTTATGTTGTTAATAATAGCTCTTGTCCCATATATGTTCATTATCAGCCTTATGATAAGTTATAGCTGAATCTTTATCTTTATCGCCCTCATCCTGTAATACATTAATCAACGGAATTGATTCATTTATATGTCCAATAAAATCAACCAAGTTTTTAAATGCTAAACTACAATGTAAACATAACAAATTAAAGCTTCTCATATTCTGAACTCCGTCGCTTTCAGTTGGTTGGTAATGCTTTCATCTTTTATTAAGCCCTTTCCACAGTCATTAAATTCAATTTTAATTTCTGCAGGTACTGGAATATCCATGTTTAATTTAATGCCAACCATACATTAGGTATATAAATACAATAGACTATAGGTTATAAAATTTTAGTTTTCTATTAGCAGGTTATTTTTACTCAAACCGCAACAATTTCGTTGAATTTATACAATGAACGAAAAAGCAAACGAAGATTGAGTTCTTCGAAATGGTAATGTATATGGAAACCCTATAATATATAAATAAATATATAAATTATGTTTTAGAAGATCTTATCCTTACAAGAACATTATAATTTTTGATTGCCGATTTAACTATATGAACACTTGCAAAAATAAAGATTTTTTTAATATATATATACTTCGAAACACCGAAAACTCTTGGTTGAACGCAATAGTTAAGTTAATATTATAATATAATAATATATTAATTTTTTAAATCGAAATTATGGCCCTTGGAATAAGCAATATTAAAGTTGAATTTTTCGATTGTGAAAATGAGCTCAAGAGTGAAAATATTACTAAATATAAATGCGGCGAAATAATGTACCTCCAGAACAACGACAATGGTCAGAGGAACTTTGATCTGCAATGCTCACATTGCAATTTATCCTTTTCACATTTACCACATTTTATTGAACATGTTAATGAAATTTACCCACGTTTAGTAAAACATGAAGAACCTATTTTAGACGTTGCAATACTTCCACCTAAAATAATCCATACCGACTGTAGTGACAGTGGGAGTACCGCATCAGACAACCATCGTTCTAATTCAGAAATTAGTTTTGACAGAACTGAAACCTTAGCTTTGAAGAATTGTAAAAGAAAATATAATAAAGCAACAAAGAAAAAGAAGGAAACCACTGGCACAAGTAATTTACTGAGTATATTATCCGAAAAAAGTGATCATATGTCTGAAACAAAAATTCGGGAATGCTGCAAGTGTGGGATAGTTTTTAAAAGTTCTAAGGATATGAAAATTCACATTCTACTAAAACATTCAGAGAAAACCCATAAATGTAATATTTGTGATAAAATATTTGATTTACCCTTTAAACTTAGGGCTCATTTACGAACTCACAATAAAGTATACAAACATATTTGTGATGTTTGTGGAAAAAGATGCCTTACTTTGTCTCACATGAAGATTCATATGTGCATACACAGTGGCGAACGACCTTTCAAATGTAATCAATGTGATAAAAGTTTTATAAAGAACTCGTCGGTAAGACGCCATACAAACAACGTACATTTGAAACTTAAAGGCAGATCCATGTGCAATTATTGTGGTAAGGTGTATCAGTATCCGAAAGATTTAGTAGAACACATAAGGATCCATACTGGCGAATGCCCATTTAAATGTAATTTTTGCGAAAAACAATTTCCACGCAAAAGCTATTTGATTCAACACGAACGAATTCATACCGGAGAGAAACCATTTAAATGTCATTTTTGTGAAAACAGTTATGCTACATACGCAGGTGTAGGTCAACATGAGAAATGTATGCACAAAGAGCTATGTAATATGTTTAAATATATAACAACATTTTTTTATACTAATATTATTTTTTTTATTAGTGAAAATATCTGGAAAACTGAAACCGATTAGGCTTGTATAGATATCAGCTATATAGTTTTAATTTAAAGACAAAATATTTAAATATTACACATGCAATATACGAATCAGCAACTCGCACACGCCAAATTTTTTGGTGATCAGTGGACCAACGACTTTATATGACTTCCAAACCACTGCAATAGTTTTTTTTAATAAACTCCTGCGAATGAAAGGTGATAATCCAGTGTGAAAAATTCCCTGCCAGATCGATTCCTAAATCATAATCTCTTAAACACAGACCAATGATGGTGACGCAAACCATTGCTCCATGCTAACTATGAACGGTAATTGTAAATATTTTGTTACACAATCCAGAAAATTGTATGTACTTTACATTATAAATAGAACAAACTGTATTTTATTTAAATTATGTATTGTCTTGTACCTTTTTTAAAGCTTTGATGATGAATTATATAATCCTAATAGGCTTTAGTTTGCCCGCCCATATTTTAACTAGAATAAATATGAAACATTAATAAAATAAACGCTAACAATATTTCAATATAACTCTTACCCTCCTCTTTGTGCATACATTTTTCATGTTGCGATACGCCAGCGTAAGTAGCGTACCTGTTATCACAAAAATGACATTTGAATGGTTTCTCTCCGGTATGAGTTCGTTCGTGTTGTTTTAAATGACACGAACGAGTGAACGCTTTTTCACAATAATTACATTTAAATGGATTTTCTCCAGTGTGAGTTCGAATGTGTTCAACTAAATCATTGGGATACGGATATGTTTTTCCGCAGTAATTACACATATTTGAGCCCTTCATTTTCAAATGTATAACCTTTTTATGACGTGTTAACGATGAGTATTTAATAAAAGCCTTTTCACAAAGATCACACTTGTGCGGACGTTCACCACTGTGTACGCACATATGCTCTTTTAAATCGGATAAACTTTGATATTGCTTGCTACAAATATCACATTTATAACGATAGTATCTAGATTTGTTATGCGTACGCATGTGCTTCGCAAGTCGTGCTGGGAGAACAAACGTCATATCACAAATATTACATTTATAGGTATTTTCTGCGTGCTTTGTTTTTATGTGATAATTTAAGTCAACAGAATTTTCAAAGATTACTCCACATTTATAGCATTGATAGGATTTTGTTTTCGATTTTTTAAAATATTTTTTCTTTGGTTTAGATTTTATGCTTTGCTCATTTTCGATGAATTTCCTTGTTTTAGATAACTTTGTCCGCGGAGGTTTTACATCTTCTGCTACTTTATTGACGGTTAGTATATCAGAAAATGCATCAGTTGTTTCGTCGCTATCACTAAAACTGACTCCGACCATATCTGCCGTAACTGACGCAGAAGCATCATCCATGTGTTCTTCATCTTTTAGTATCAGTGGATTAATTTCATTAACATGATCAATGAAATCACTAAAATTGATAAAATCAAACTCTAAACTACAATGTGAACATTGCAAATTAAATGTTCTGTTTGGCCAAGCGCCGGCATTGTTTTGGCAATATGCTATTTCACCGCATTTAAATTTATTAATACTTTCATTTCTGTTAACAATAAATTCTGTTTTAACTTCTTCGGAAAATAGAAAATCCATTATTTTTTATTTGCAAACAATTTTATTATAAGAAAATAAAAGACGCGAAGTCGCGAATAAAAATTAAAAATATGCAGCGAAATTTCAGATGAATGGTAACGTTCAGTACAGCGATATATAGGTAGAAATTTTATAGCAACCAATTTAATTTTATAATAAGCTTTTACCTGCCAGCATAGACCGATTTTTTGACGTTTGAAATATCCCCACGCACACAAATATTTACATAGGATCACAACAGCAACACCAAAACATAAGGCAACGATGCAATTTTTGCATGGAAAATCGTCGAAAATTGTGTAAAATTTTAATTTGTAAATTAATTTGATATGTTTTTGTTAATTTGGACAAATAAACTAATCATTAAAATTAATAAGAAAGTTTTACATAAATTAGAAGCTATTAACATATTATTTGGATTTAAATAAAATAATTTGTCTACAATTTCTCCAAACAAAAAAATGATATTTCTTAGATACATGCAGTGTAACTGGTGGTGAATTGTCGAACTATAATCTATCTATTGACTTAGAATATACTTGCATTTGCGCATGCCTATAATTATAGAGCCTGAATTTGTTTGATTGAGAGTGGACAACTCAAAATAACAACAACGAAGTGTTATCACCGTAATCCGTAGCCATTTTGAAAAAGGACCGCGGTAGTCCTAAAATAATTTTCTAGCGGCAATTTTTTGAGTGTTTAGCTCTCTAACGACACTTTTTATTTTGAAAATAAAATAATATTAAATACAATAACTGGAAAATTCAGACAATTTGCCATATAAAGTCGATAATTTGTCTGGAGAAACTGCGTATAAAAATCCTAATTTATCCATTTAAGCTCGCGTAGAAGTTTAATATTTCCATATTATTTTGATTTTCGATTCAATATAAAATTTGTAAAATAATATAATTAGCGTAATATTATAATATAGAGACTTTTTCTTGATTTATTCTTTAAATTTAGCGAATTATTAAATATTTTTAATAAATAACATAAATAACTAATGCACAATTAATATTAAATAGCATTTATTTTAAAGCAAATAAAACTTATAAAATTAATATTATATGAAAGTTGTGGTCTAATCTAAAACTGTCATTAAATTGAAATGAAATACAAAAGGGTTATTTAATTTCAAATCTAATAAATTGAATAAGTAAAAATTAATGTATAA
>JANSTW010082226.1:0-19357 GCA_027564275.1 Diadocidia ferruginosa | reverse complement strand
AAAATCAACAGATTTTGATGGAAAAAATGAACGAATTAAACTGATTTCTATAGCAATCGCAGTCTTTTTACATCCCCCAACGATTCCCTAACAAATTCCTAAAATTCTAAAATATTCAGAAAACAGACAAAAAAAAGGTGGACTACACATAACCACCCACAACACCAGGATTTCGATTCGAGGTTCTAGACACGTAAGTAAAATGCAGTATATTATAATTGGGAAAGAACTTTATTATTTTATTTATATTTGTACAATATTACTCATCTAAAACTTTAATCTTGAATCATTCGTCTCGAGTGCTTTGTCAGCCAAATTTACTCTTTTCACCAACAAATCCATTTTATCCTCGGCTACACCACTCTTCGTGCCACCTTTTATCAAAAAATGATGCATAAATAGGCGTAAGCTTTCCTTGAACGGCTTAAGCTTAGCACTTGGCGCAATTCGACCAAATACCTCTTTGCAAGTCTCCTCCTTGCCCAGCAATAAGCCCAACACAATTTGCCTGACCAAACGTAATGTGATCTTGTCTAGCTCGGCAAATTCAACAATTTTCAATACAGACAAAGCTTGCGCGCCCAATTCAATTTGATGTATCAGCAATTGTGCCAAATTTCTGATCTGAATATTTGTATGAGATTTGAGGTCCTTTATTCGATCCCAAATTGCAAATTGCACAGCCAGCTGATATTTTCGATCATATTCACCGAACTTTTGAATAAGAATCGAATAATAAGGATTGAATACTTTTTCCGACAGGGCACAATGTATTATAACAGTTATGACAACTCGATGATCTTTTATGGCCAATTGTAATAGTTTTTCAAATGCATCTATGTAGTCCTGAAAGGAATAAATTCCCATTATTGACTTAAATAGAAGATTAATTTTAAATAAACCTCTGCAGTCATTAAAACACAAAAACAATTCCGTCGATCATCTGTGTTCATTCGTTGTTTTTTAGCTAATTCCAAAATTTGTTCACTGTAGCGAGTCACTTCTTTGCCACCGCCTGTTGGCTTTGAAGCAGCCGCATTACCGATGTCGTTTACATTTCCTGTCCAGGCCGACCCTACAACCCACCATTTACCACGCTGATCGGCTTTCAACAAGTCGTCTAGCGTTATATTCAATGTTGTAACGTATTTCCCATTGACCAACATTGATTTCAACACTTTTCTCAAGTGTTCGGCTAAGGTAGGATCGTATTGTGGAATTTTATTAACATTATTGTTTTTTATCGCCAGCAATACATCAAACATGTACTTTAAACGGAAACTAAAACGAAAACAGTAACAATTGAGGTTCTATTTTGATTTTTTTTTTAAATTACTCATTTTTTATATTTTCTAATGCAACATTTGACTTCTTCTGTACCACTAAAATGAAATCTTTCAGTGCAATCGGATCGTCTCGACGCAAAGCAAAGCCAATAGATCGCAGGGTCAACAGAACACATTCCATTGATTTTTCCGACAGTTCTTCAACAAGTTTATGTAAAATCTCATAGATAAGATTGTGTTGGAAGATCTACAATTACAGCAATGACAAATGACACTCATTTAAACCTGCGAGTCTTTATGGTTGTGTTAGTTAGTTTAAAAGCGAGTGGATAACTGTGTCGATATTTTTGGTACCAGCCAATCAACGCTCGTTGAATTGTTGTTGTATATTATCGAGTTCTCTCTTCCAACACGTGGCAAAGCACCCGGTGCTGACAATATATCAGATTGACAAGAAATCGGGTGCGTTGGAAACTATTTGTTATATGCACCCACGCTATGGAGTGAAGGTTGAGATGATGATGATGACATCCCCTCGCTATTAAACTAACTACTACAACCATAAAGGCTTGAAACTAAAATGACCTTGTTGTTAACCCTAGGATGCATATTATGTTAATTCACAAATGTATACGTGGTCAATTAAACCCCATGTGTATTGCTAGGTAAACTACGTCAGAATAACATAATCGTTGAAAATGAAGTATTTTATTGCCCTTTTTATATTAGTTTTTGAGTCAGCAGGGTCGAGAACCTGCTAAATCAAAAACTAAACCGTTGATTCTTTCAAATAAAAAAAACGAAGTAATATGATGATTCAGTGGGTAAAGTCACGAGGTTCAAGAGGTTGTGGGTTCGAGGCTCGGTAGGGCCAAAAAAATTTCACATCTGGGTTATCACCTTTAATTCGCAAAAAGCGTTTGCAGTGGCCCGGAAGTCACTTAAAGCCGTTGTCCGCCTATATAATACCAACGGATAGGGTTCCTCATATAGCCCGCCCACTGATCACCAAAAAATATGGCTAATGCGAGTTGCTGACAACACTCCACTTTGATAAAGTCAAAGCTATAGTCGTCAATGAAAACCATGGTATCAGATAGACAAATATGGTAAAAATGGTCCCTATGCTCCCTCGCTTTGGAGTAAAGGACACGATGATGATGATATGATGATGAATATGATTACAAGCAAACTTAAATCTTATTTACAGAACTTTGCATACGCTCTGGGGTCCGTTTGACACGACGTATGTATCCTAGGGTTAATATTAATCAGTTGATCTTACTTTAAATGTGTACAAATGACAAATAACAAACACGACATTATCCAACTCCTTATTCTCAACGGCAGTCTCCCGTATGCCATTCATCAATTTATCGAATTTCTCAATTAATGTTTGCAAAAAGTGAGCCCCTAAAATTGGAAGTATTTTACAAAAGAAAATTACTTAAAAGCAGAACAACATTACCAACTTCACTGCCGACATTGGCGTGTAATGTGGCAATTAGGAGCGCGTGTTCCAAAACCATACGTTCCGGTGCCAGAACATTGCTTACCAATGCCTCCAAACACAGTGACGTCAATGTTGTGTTCATGTCAAATCTAGAATTTTGCATATACAAAGCGTCTATGTCTGCCGTTATTTTATGCATATTTGTTTCGGATAAACGATTCAGAAATCCCTTCAACTGCCTTCTAAGACGAAGCAATTTCTCGGTCCTTTTAGGATCGTCGCTGGAAGCGGCAGCTAATCGAGCCCGAACATGCGGTGGAACGTATTTGCTTTCCGTGTTTTCAGCCGCGGTGATAACATTTCCCTCTTTGTCTCGGCTTCGTCCATAAATGTCTTGCCACATTTTGGAATTTTCTTCCTTTTCATCTTCATCAGGGCCCTCTTCCATACTGTCCGTGTCTAAGGAATAGATCAATTATTTAAATAAAAAATAACAAAAAAAATTAAATTAAATAAAATAACCCAACTACCTCTGGTTAAGTTGTCCAAATCATCTTCCATGCTTTCATCAGATATATTATCTTCATCAGATTCACCAACTTCATCAGATTCGACATCTTCGTCAGATTCAGGGTCTTGTTCCGACTCACTTGATTCTGCAATTTTGTACGTTTTCTTGGATTTCTCGACTGTTTTTTTATTTTTCGAATTTTTACCAATTGGCACCTCATCTGGCATATCATCATCATCTTGGTCGCTATCTTCAGATTCGGCATCAGAATTCATGTCATCATTTTCAAATTCAGAATCAATTCCACTCAAATCCGAGGCCAGTTCATCGTCTGTATCGAAATATTTACTTTCAATTTGACGTAGCTTAGCCATTTTTTGCAGATCTTTTTTCTCATTGTGCTGAACTCGCTTTTCGGTGGCAATTTTTTTCTCTTCCGCTGCTTGTTTCTTAGTTGATTTATTTGTCTTGGCAGTGGCCAAGTCTAAATCCTCTTGAAAATCATCGTCGGACAGTTGATCTTCGGCAGCGGCTGCTTCTTTTGCGGCCGTATACATTTTCTCAATGTTTTCCGGCAAGCAAAGCTCCAGTGCATAGTCCAAACCATCGTTAAACATTTTCGGCACATATTTCTCACTTCTGCTCTTGTCTATTTTCAGCTGTTTCTCTAGCCTTCGGATTACCTTGTCCTCATCTTCGTTGGCCATTTTCAGCTGACGAACTCTCTGCTTCCGCATTTCTTTTTCCAATTGTTTTTGTTTCTGTTTGGTTTGTTGCAGATTTTGTTCGAGCAGATTTACTGGTGTAGAGATTTTGTTGGCGTTTTTACTAAAAAAAATGTTAAAGATTAGAAAGTGCCGGACATAAATAGGTACAGCTTTATTAATCTATTAAAATGAGATATCTCTTTAGGAGTTACTCGCTAGATTCTTTCTCGAATTACAGTAACATACCTTTTTCCAGAAAATTTAGCTTCCATCTCTTCGTCACTCAATTCAAAATCGGATTCGATTTCGTCATCTTCATCATCACTACCACCACCATCGTTATCTTCAACTTCGGACGCTTCATCCATCGCAGCAACTGCTGTATTCTTTTGAACACCACCTCTATTGCTGTTTCCCATTTTTTGTTCCTTTAGCCTGGCCCGGTATTCGATTTTTAGCTCCTTCTTGCGCTTATGAAAATGAACTCGATTCGCCTTCTTCTGCAGACGTTTATCTTTACGCAATTCTTTACGTGTCTTTGGACGTTCCTTTGGCACAACCGCTTTTCGGCCACCGTTGCCTTTTTTGCCATGGGATGGCATAATTTTTAATTATTTATTAAAGATTCTTAAAAAATTAATTAAAAAAACCAAAATAAAAATACACACAGCACATGTAAAAATAAGCCGATGCCGCGTGTTTTTCCGCGAGCGCCCCGTCAAGTTCGAAAAAGCTTTATGTGAGATTTAATTTCGAAATTGTTATTTTATTTGTTTTTTGTTGTTATATTGTTGCAGCTGTGATAAAAAACCAAAACAATAAACGTTTTTAAAAATAAAATTTATAATTATGTTTCCTGCATATTCCAGCAGCAGAGATGAATCTGTCCAGAAAAGTAGAGACCCAAAAGAGGCGCCAAAAACTTCTGGTAATTTTTCATATTAATTTTATAAAGTTATTCTCTAGGTCTCTTTTTAGATTGGCTATCAAATCCCAGTTACGTTGATCAGAAGATCCCACCGCCAATTAGTGTATCTCCAACGAATATTGATGAGGTGCCAACTACTTCGGCAATCGAAGAGCCAATATCGGAGAGAAAGCGGCACCGGAAAAAGGAAAAGAAATCAAAGCATAAGAGGCAGCGACATCATGAAGAAGAACCAATACAATTTACCGGCAATGAAGAATACTATGTGGACAAGAAGGCGGAAAGAGGATACATGACAGTGTCGACATTACATAGGCCAGCGTGTCCAAAGTACTAAAGGAGAATTTCTTTTTTGAAAATTAATTAAAATGCAATCCGTTTTAGATATCGAACATACTTGAAACCATTGATCCGTGGATCACTGTCGTTTGGAAGGGGTAAGCCCGCCAAGCGATATTATGTAAAAAATAAAAAAGATAAAATTCAATGTGCTGGAGAATGGGATGATGGCGTTAAGCAATTGAGTGAAGTTGAGTTTTCTGCACAAAATCAATCGTTCAACAGACGATTGGGTGAGAATCCCGGCAACGTTCTGCTGTGGTTGGACTTTGTTAAGCATCAAGATTGTACCCATTTAAAATCGTCTAAAACTCAAATAGTCGAACGAAAAATGGACATTCTCGACAAAGCACTGAGGGAAAATCCCAGTAACGATGCCCTGTACAAGTTGTATGTGGACATCATCAACGAAGTGTATCCGTCCTTTGATGTTAGTAAGATTTTGGATCGTCTATTGGCAAAGGGTAATATTGGCAAAAATATCTCATTTATAGGATCCACAGTCATTTATTTTTTAGATTCAACCAATTATATTCTATGGCACGCACAAATACTGGCCTCTCAGGGATCGATGGCCCGATGTATTGTTCCCGACGTACTTAAACTGTATGAGATTTGTATGAAAAATATGTACAATAAGAGTGGCTACGATGAAATAATGTTGAGTAAGTGTTTGGCCCTTCGTGCGGATTCCCAATATTAATTTTCTCATTTGCAGAATTATTTACAAATTGTTGCCTCTTTCTGAGACAATCCGGTTTGTATGAGCAGTTTTTTGCTCTGATCAAATTATCTCTGGAGCTTAACATTTCGGACAATAAATTTACACGAATTCAACCGCGAGAGACGGATCAGCACACTCTTATTGAATACGAAGAGGTTTGCTTGAAATCGGGTCTGCCAATGAACGAAATATGGTTGCGTATAGAAAAATTACGACAAAATTTCAATTTTCTACCATGCCCAGAAAATCTTACATGCAACGATCCACAGCGCATTATTTTCAACGAAGACGTCGTCCACTTTGTTTATCCGCTAGCCAATAAGGATTATGCATTTAATTTGGTCACAATAATTCTAAAATTGCTGAAAGTACCGTTGCCACATCATAGCCTAAAATCGTACTTTTGCACCCAACAAGATAGTGCGGCCGAATTTGATGCTGTCGAGGAATTGTTGTCCGTTTTTCTGGCCAAATCATTTCACAATGTGGATCGGTTCGATGCAATTCTACTTGATTTTATCAAAGAGTACAGCATCGGACCATCGTACATACAGACCAACATCGGCTACGAGGTTTATCTGCAAGTAATTAACGAATTTCTGCTCATTTGTAGCGAGTGCTTTGACGCAACCTCCTCGAAACGAATAATATTCATATTAATATGGTTGCGATTTGAACGGATTTTGCTTATTCTGGAGAACCAACTGAACAAAACCGATTCGCTTAAGCAGAAACAAATTCGTACGAAAATTAAAAATCTATTAAAGCGCGAGGACAATCGAAATGTCCTGTCATTTTACACGGAATATGCAATGGTCGAGTATGAATTGCACAATTTCGATGCAATGGAAAAGATCTTCATGACCGTTCTTTGTGAGACCAAATCGACCGACGACGATTTCGCAAGATCTCAATATTACGGAACGTACATAGCTTATGTTGAGATATTAATCAAAGAGCTAATGATTGATAAAGCTACTCGAGTATTGCTATGCCTAGCAATGGATCAAAGTATCCAAGACGATAAGGACGTCATGACCGATGTAAAAAAGCTTTTGGCTCTGAAAAAGATTTCGGATCGATTAAAAGATTTAATTTTTATTGAACGAAACGTTTCGATTATGACACTGGAACAATGTTTCATGCCAGACTATTTGATAAATTTAATTAAATCGAAAATCTATTTGATCCTATTGATTCGATCGAAAAACGAAGCCATCGAACAGATCGAAGTACTGCTACGAACATTTCCCGAACTAAACCATCGGCATTCGTTTGTTCGCGAAAATTTATACGAAATGTACGTGAACATTATACAATTTCCGATGAAACCGTTGTGTACGTTGTCGTCGGACAACATTATCCAATCGAATATGATTATTTTTAATGTGATAAAACGAGGACTGGAAGAGTTCCCGAATAATTTAATACTGTTGCGAGTATGCGCAACACTGGAAGGGCAGGTGAGTTTATAATAGTAAAGTTTGTGTGTAAGCAACAGTTTTTTTTAATTATTTTTTAATTATACCCACAGTCACTCCGTCCCACAGTCAGTCACTTACAAAATAAGCCCCACAAGACACTTTCCTCGCTCGTAAAGTCACACCCTCTAAACAAAAATCTTCTCTCTCCAGTCTCCAATATAAATAAGTCACTCTTTCCCCTAAAAATCACTTTTCTTTACCAAAAGTCACTTCTTTTAAACAAAAATCACATTTCTTTCCGCCGAAAGTCCAATTCTTTCTTCGTTGTCCTTCTCTTTGTTGTTTAAAAAGTCAATTATTTCCCCCAAAAGTCACTTCTTCGAACCAAAAGTAACATCTTTTCCCAAAAAGTTGGAATTTCTTTCCGCCGAAAGTCACTTCTTTCTCCCAAAATAGCATTTCTGATAATAGAATGAAAGAATGATTATAGTCAAGCCACACAGTGAGAGTTCGATAGTACTTAACCATGTGCTTATTGCAGATCTGTGCAAATACACAGAGGTCCCTAAACAGGCTTCCCACGCACATTTAGAAATATAGGAATTTTTTTTATTATCTGAATCCTAAAAATATGTATACTGTACTTTTTTAACAACGTATTTTTGCTTGCATTGGGTCATCATTTGAAAATCGGTTGGCTAGAAAAAAGGTTTAGAACCGCAGTTCTAGAGAATGAAATAACTTGAATGTTTGAATTATTTTATTATTTCGATATTCCATAAAAAAAATTATAATCATATGAGAAAATTTAGGAATTCAGAAGGATGTTTGAGAAAATTTATGAGAATTTGGAGAAATTTTGAAACTGTTGTGAAATTTTGGAGTGGGAAGCCTGTTTATAGTGTTGTTAAAAATGTTTGATTACCTTTAATCGTACATAAAAAAAAATCAATTTGTTTTTTTTTGTAAGAAAAATTATTTATTCAATATTATATTTATTATAATTTGTATACAAGTTTGTCTGCTTTCTTCTCTATTAAATTTAAAATATTTTATTTATCCTGAGTTTTCAAAAACGTTTGATTAATTATTATTTATTAGATTGTGTGACTCAATGTATGGGTAGTTTTTATAATTTTTTTTTTAATCTAAAGTATCTTTTGTACTCTTCTTTCTGTGTGGGGTTTCATTTCAGTAAAATTTGAATATTTTGTTTTAATTACAAAAATAATTTAAAAAAATATTTTCTTTATAACATTTTTTTTAAAACAAGAACTTATGTGGCTAACGTGCATTTTGTACAAAATATATAATTTATTGTTTTGGGGTTTTTTTTTTAATGGTGAAAATATTATGGTTTGCCTATAAAATCGCATTAGGATGGATTGAATTAGTGTTTTTTTTATTTGATCATTTAAGTCGATTTTCATTTAATTTATTCAGTAGTGTTGTATTGGTAATAAAAATATTACGTTTCGATTTGTTTTTTTTTTAATTTTGTTCGCAATTTTAGCGTTGACATTTTTTAAGATTTATGTTTTCTCTAATTCTTGTGAATTCTTAGAGATTAAAATTTAAAGGACTGAAAACTGAATGGCAAATTATAATAAATCTTAATCTATTTAAAAAAAAATGTATGAAAAATGAACTTCTACTTGGTATATATTGTTTTGTTTAGCTAAGTATATTTTGGTTTATGTGACAATTTATATAAAAATAATTATTTGGTATTTTTTAAAACGTATTATAAATTCTTAAACTATGTCATAATTAATTTATTTATTATTTAATGGTAAAAAAAAAATTATTACAAACGGACGGTCGACGGATAATTTAATGTAAAAACCATTTGTTTACTCTATTTATTGTAGTTGTACAGATGATTTCCTTATATTTGTCCACCAACATTATCCGGCCTATTGTCTGGCCGATCTTTCTGTTTCCAGCAAACATTCCCTAACCAATATCCTAGCGTGTACAATGCCTCTCTTCAAGCGTTCGGCTGAACTACGACTGCCCGTGTATGTGGGACGTATGTCACGACCCATTTCCTCGATAACGGCCAATAATTGTGCATATTTCGATAGGCCTGTTGTGCTACTGTTAACCGAAGAAGGTATACTGTTGGCCGATGTAAACGGGGTTGTTATGTCGGCCGATACTCTTGTGGTTACCATTGCAGACGGTGACTGTTGTTGACTAAGCGATAGGGACTGTTGAAATTGCGATTGTTGTTGTTGTATGCTTTGTTGTTGCTGCTGTAATGATTGTTGATGTTGTAATTGTTGTTGAATGCTGTGTTGTTTCTGTGCATTTAGATTTGTTGTTGTCGTCGACATTGGAATTGCAGTAACCGTGACGTCATTCAGTTTTGATTCTACAGCTTGAATGTCCATAGCGTCCATCATCATTTTGTCTTTTTTTTGCGTTCTAATCTAACCAATATAGTTACTCATTTAAATAATTTAATTCACAATAACATTACCCCTTTCCTTATAAATTCTTTGCGACGCAGTTCCAAATTCGAATAGATTTATTAATTGCGATAAATCTCTTGAAAAAATCCTAAACCATCGGACCTCTTACTAAAAACAACAATATTATGCGATGTGTGCAGCTGCTTTAAAATATAATGAAAAATGTTGACATTGACATACAAAAGCTCGCAGCAAGCTTTTTCGAAGAGCGGCGGTTCATCAAATGCACTGCGTTGCGCGATCGTTTTTTCCGCTACTTGAAATTATATTATAGGGTTGTTCCAGAGGCCCGATTATGAAACTCGATATTATCGATATCGAGACGAGATTAAAATTCCGATACGCTCGAATGTAGCTATTATGACTTCTCGATCGGATCGAGTCGTATAATTTATATACATTTTCATTATTATACACAATTTAAACTTACATTATCATCTAGAAGTCACAATAGCTACATTCGAGCGTATCGGAATTTTAATCTCGTCTCGATATCAGCCTCAGGTTGGCAATGAGCACCTCATATTTAAAATATTCACTACAAATTTTCGATTTACCGTTAGAAAACTATTTTTTTGACGACTTTGCGACGACTCAAAAAGATTTAATACTGCTTATTACAGACCTACAGCGATTAACGATGAGTCCCGGAATTACTACTAGTACAAATAATGTAAAAAAAAAGAAAAAAACCCAACTTTTTTCGTGTCAGGCTCATAGAAAAATGGTTATAATTAAATTTCAAAATAAAAGAAAAACTCTTTTCCACGATATTTGTATGAATATTTTTTAAAAAATTAAATTAAATTTTTTAAATTTGTTGAACCAATTTTTCTGAAACATGCACCAAAGTTCACATTTGGTTTTATTTATATTAAAAAATAACAAAAATAAATCTAAAGAATTTCTTCCACACTCTTTCTATTTCATTTATCAATGCTAGTAAAAAAAATTAACAAAAATTTAATTATAACTATTACAGCTTATGTCAAAATCAACCAATCAGAAAGCGTGTTTTTTGCGCTCGTCCGAAAATTCCGAATTCTGAACGTGTTCTGATTGGTTGATTTTAACATAAGCTGTCAGAATTTTTTTTCTGATTGAAGTGTAAATTGAGATTCAGTCGCACAGTCAGTCAACTCCTCAATCAATCAGTCTCATAGTCAGTATATATACTTAAGTTAGGTCTTTGTTTAAACTAATAGTAATTATTGTTTTAGCGGAAATTGATCAATTTTTAGTTTCAAAAAATATCAAGACAATTATTGTGTGTTTTTTCAGTTGAATTGTACATTAAACTATATAATTATAAGCCATCGATATTTAATAAATGTTTTTGTTTTAGTCGTGGTACAAAATACGAGCCATTCTTACTAAATCTAGTTCAGCCATTCCCATTGTTTTTCTTGTGGCCGCCGCAAAATACCGATATGGACGAATTGCCGAAAATAGCGTGGTGCCAAATGAGTTTAACTATTTTTCGTCAAATGTGGATGTCAGCGATATGACATACAAACTACGAATATGTAATTTACTGAAAAGTATAACCAATCAAAAATCAATTTTACGAAAAAATTCGTTAATTTGGCGCATATATTTGCATTGTTTGTTGGATATCAATAAGAAATTCGATCAAAGTCGTAATGCATTGTTCATCGCCCTGGATGAGTGTCCTTGGAATAAGGTGAGATTTTTCGTTTCTCTATAGTAATTTTTGTTAATCAGTTGTGTAAGTTTTTGTGTTTGTATAAATCCAAGAGGATATAATTATATATTTCTATATTAAATTAAAGCTTCTTTTATAGAGGAAGTAAACATGAATCTCTTTATAAAACTTGTACAAGTTTTTAGTTTGTAGATTCTTTATTATCACTAGACCACTTTTCATATTCTAATAATTCATTGGAATTATTAATTATTGAATATATTATTTATAGTTGTATATAAAATTTACTTAAACATAATGTTTTTTCTTCTTTTATCTATCTATTTTCAGGCACTTTATTTAGATGGAACCGTTTATCTGCCACAAGAATTGCCGCACATACAAGATCTTATCATTGAAAAACAACTGAGAATCTATGCTTTGCCGCAAGAATTAGAAATTTTAAGAAGTGATGAAAATATTTAAAATAAATAAACGCAAATAAATTGAAATTATTTAAGTAAATTGTTTTTTTTAATAATTTTGTCTGTAAGTATTGGGCATTGGCTATAAAGTCTAGTGTGACAATTATATTTGCCTTTTAAGACATCATTTGGCTAAACTGGTCACTTTAGCGCTTATGGCCCTAACACATATAAATTTTTCTGAAATTTTGACTCAGCTTTGACCGTTTCTCCTGTCCAAGGGGGGGAGGCACTCAGTTGTAGGCCAGTCATAAGCGTTAAAGTGTAGATTCTCCCATCATTTAATCGCTTCTGTGGGCTAAAGGGAAAACGATGTTTTTAAAATTTAAATAATTAAAATTTTGACCGGCAAAAAAACTCATTCATGAAGACTTAACACAATTCACTCCAAATTTTCCAAAAATCGTCAAAAACGGCATTTTCTAAACACGATTCTGCTCTCAATTCGGGTGTGATTGTTTTGATTTTTAAGATATGGTAAATTAAGACGTTTCTTGAGGGCATAGAATTGGGAGATTTTTAAAATTTTGACAGGAAGTGGTAAAAATCAACAGTTTTATTTATCTCTGCAACAAAATCGATGTTTTTTCCAAACATTACTGCCTCAACAGATAAAAAAATGAAATATAATATTTTAGTATATTAAAGAAAAAACATAAATCTGGTTCCTAGAATTCGTATTTTTTTTTAAAAAAATTTTAAATAATTCATTTTTATTAGTTTAAACAAGGTAATTTTGTCGCTATTTTTAACATCAAAATTTTTGATGTTATGAGCAAGTTAATAAAAATATGTAATATTTTTTTTTAATAGAAACCCACAGTTTTAAGTAGATTTCGAACCACTCGACCAGAATTCAACTTAATTTTGGTGATACATTTATTAAAACCGAAAATGATGTTTAAAACATATTGCCGATGTTCTCATTACATTTTGGATCGCGAGCAACTAAAATGGTATTGCGTAAGGTCTTAAACATTCATGTCTTTCGAAAATATTTTTTTTAATAATATTGTAAAATCCATCAAAAGAAATTAATTTTTTTTTTAAATGTTGTACGGTGAGTTAGTTAGGTTTATTTATTTCAATTACATTGATTTACAATCGGTCAAAAAATTACAGTCATGTGGACGTATATTTTACAGTCAAATTTAATTTATTTTATTTATTTAATAATAATCAAATAGGCTATGCGCCTAATACAAAAATGATTACATTGAATTTTAGAACAGAAATTGAAATATCTTTAAATTCACGTAGTTTTTTAGTACAATTTAAGAACATTTAATTTGAATTTTTTCTAACATATTACCAGAACAAGAATTGTTTTCTTTTTTAAAAAAGCTATGGGTAATTGCCATTGCATCGGTAATCTTAACTTCTTTTTGAGTCTTCTAACATAAAATAGGAAAAACTGAAATATTTTTTTCTGAACAATCCTATTAGGCAACACTGAAAATAACGCACTCCAGGCCACGCGTGAGCCGCCACCGCGCGCTTCAAACAGTCAAAAAAAGTTTAGGCGCGGCGAGAAAATTCGGTGGCGGCCGGTGCGGCGTTTGTCTTCACAGTTTCACACTCAAAGCGCAGCTCTACTTACTACAAGTAATTTTTACACTCCGCTTATTATAAAACACAGTGATAATAAAATTCAATAAAACTGTAAAACACAAAAAAATTGCAGAAAATTAAGAAATGGCCGAAGCAGCGTACGAAGGAAACGGTGATTTTAGTTATGCGGATGCTTCAAGCGATTTCAAGAGAAACAATGCCAATTCCACCAAGTCCGATGACGACAATGAGGAAAATCCAATTGCCGAAAAAGTTAATGAATACTTGCGGGAGTTGCTGACTGAAAAAGTTGCTATAGACCATAAATTTCCACATGCTGAACGTTTACTTGACCAAGGTTAGAGAATTTCTGCATAAAAATCTCTGCAAAAAAAATCTGTTGACCAAAATTCTGTATGAATATCGTAATGGCGGATCTGCGAGAAAATTATTCGATGCTTTACGGCCATTTTTGTTGTAAAACTTTCTACATACCGCAAAGCGTGACTTGTGCCGGCACTTTGTCCAATGAGTCCAATAATTATGAATATATATTTTTTTTTTAAATAAAAGATTAATTCGGAGCAACTCCTGATATGGTCCGCCCTCAATTATATTCTAGAGTTCTAGATTCTAGAGTAGTAAGGAGGAGTTTGGAGGCCACCAACAACAACAACAAAATCCATAAAATATTCAAAATTATATTCTATTTTTCTATTCCAGAAATGAACAAAGTTCAAACAACCGGACGAATGCCACAACATGAATTGAAATACGTGGACATTTATCGTGAGAAATTAATTCGTGTCACTGTCAAAGTTTTGGTTCCAGTTAAAGAACATCCAAAGGTACGTGTTTGTTATACAACCAAAGATGGTTTATTCTGAGAATTTTGCTTTTTAGTTTAATTTTGTTGGCAAACTGCTAGGACCGAAAGGCAACTCAATGAAACGATTACAAGAAGAGACAATGTGTAAAATGGCAGTTTTGGGACGAGGATCTATGAAGGATAGGAAAAAGGTAGACTCGAAAATCGATTATATTATTATTAAATTAACCCAAAACACATTCTCAGGAGGAAGAGTTACGTTCATCTCTAGATCCAAAATATGCTCATCTTAATGACGATCTTCACGTTGAAATTTCCTCATTGGCTCCGCCGGCCGAGGCCCATGCACGTGCAGCATATGCATTGGCTGAAGTTCGGAAATATTTAATTCCCGATAGCAACGATTGTATTCGTCAGGAACAGATGCGTGAAATGATTGCAGATGGTACAATTCCGGCTGAAAATCCAGGTGCTGAAGGGGAACACCCACCTCCGCCACATAAACCCTATCACAAACCAAGAACTCCGTCGACCCATCCTCGGGGAGCCTATCCATCGTATAGGTTTGTTTTAAAATCACACGGTAAATGAAAGCGAAGTTTTAAAAAAATTTAATTTAATAAAGTTATCCAAGAGTTGGTGCACCGGGACAACCAAGATCACCGTCGGCCTCTCGTACTGTAATGCCTGCCAAACAAAAAATCCTTTCTATTTTAGATCGTGCAAGAAATGCCATGGAAGAATCGTATGGCGGCGGGTACGATGAAATTCCCTACGAAGCGGCAGCACCACCGCCACCACACTATGAAAACTATTCGTATCCACCACATCAAGCCCAACCACCACCATCCCGAAATCCTCGTTATGAAGTGGCCGAATATGAAGCACCCGAATATCGAAGAGAATATTATCATCGCGAGGCTACTGCATATCCAGGTAAATTAATTTCTAATTTGACTTACACTGAAAATGGGGTTCGACCATTCTACTATATTTTTCAGGCTTTTTTGTTTTATAGTTTTTGTTAGCGTTCTAATCATTAATTTGGAGTAGCTTCACTTCACCAGTGACTGAAATTAATTGACTGAGTGATTGTAAGACTGAATGACTGTGGGAATGGATGGGATTGACTGACTGACTGTGTGACTGAATGACTTAGATTGACTGACTGTAGGCCTTTTCATTGTTAGTTTTTTTTAGAAATTTGCATGATAGTTAGGTCTCAGAGTGCACAAATGGGGGCTTGACTTAATTTATGCTGTTAAAAGCAATCATAAACTTTTTGACAATTTTTCCAAGAAAAAAAACAGGATGGCGGAGTTATTTAAGATGGTGGCCATAACGAAAATCTTTTTTAACTCATTCGAAAGTAAATATAGCCTCACCATTTTATGATTTTTTGGAAAAATTCAAATATAAAATGGTGGACTTATTCAAGATGGCTGCTCTTGAAACATTTTGCTCTGTCACACCGTCATTTATTAATAAAAATAATATTTATTTTTATTTCTTAAAAAAATGAACCGATTTTTGTGAAATAAAATTTATTTTGTTAGGAAAATATTAAATCTTCAGAAAATGATTGTTTCTAAAAAATATTTGCAAAATGGCGGATTTTATTGTATTTTAAAAATATACGAATAAAAATAAAGTAATAAGTGCATTTCCACTCTGAGACCTGACTATGAGTTTAGATATTTTATTATTGATTTTAATGATTTGAATTCTTGAATCAATTTCCCTAATAGCAGGAATATTGTCCCGCAATTTTGTGTAATAAATTTTCGTGCTATTTCAAACTTATTTTTCCTGTGTGTTTAGACATAGTTTCCATGATTTTCGTAATGATTACTGTGATTTTCCTTCTCTCATTCCTCTAAAATTCTTCTTGTGCCGAACACGAGCCATGCGTTCTAAATAATATTAGTGCAACAATTTTAACACAATTTAATTTATATTTAAAAACGAGTTAAAAAAATCGATTAAAAATTAAATTTTAAAACCAAATAAATCGAATTGACTAAAATGTAAAACTATATACCAAGTGCCTTTTAACGTAAAAAATAAAATAAAATCAAAAAAATTCTTGATAAAATCTTCGTAAATTTGCGTTTAAATATAAAATTTCTTAACAATTGATAAAATATAAAAAAAACAATTATTTAACCCAATTAAAATACATTTAACTAAATAAAAAAACATTTGCCATATCGCACTTCGGAAAACTTAAATTTAAACTATTTTTGATTAAACTTTCCAATTTTTTTTATAAAATTGACGCGATTTAAACACTTTGCCACAAACAATGTGAAGCGCCGCGATATAATATAAATGTTGGTTTTTTAATTTTTCAACATCAAAAAAAAAAACTCTTTTTAAATATTAAAAATGAAAAAAAAAACTAAAATTATCTAAAAATAAACAAAAAAAACCCAAATTATAGTAAACAAGCCGGCAAGTGGATCGTCTGGTGGACGATCGTCGTGGAAAGATTCTTCAAGTGTTGAATATCATCATAGTCGTCATGAGGGCTCAAGTGGCAGTAAGCATTCACATACTAGCCATGGGCATAGTCGGGATAGCCGATATCGCAGCTCTCCCTACACAAGACCATCAAAGTAAAATGTCATAAACAATACCACCAATCAAAATTTTGAATGAATTTACAAATATTTTCTTATCATATTAAGAAAAGGATTTTTGTTTTTAAACTTATCAATTAAAAAATGAGTAAAATGAATAATGTAAAAAAAGATTAAATGAGAAAAATAAATAAAACGTGAACGTAATTTTTATTTTGATAACAATAATTTAAAAATAAATAAATTCAAATGTGGTTCAATAACTTGAACCAAATTTAAGATTTTTTTGTAATATTTAATATAAACTTATAAAAAAAACTTTAAATGAAGAAAAATGACAACAAAAACCAATTTTAATTCTGTTAGATTAAAAAAAAAACGCACCCTAAATTCTCGTGTTACAGAAACTTCAATGAAATAAACGCTTCGAGCGACATCTCTATTTATAATACGTAGAATGAAAATTAAATAGTTTAATAAAATTCTCATAGATGTCACTTTACTAATATTTTTTCTATCACACTAAAATAAATATTTACATATTGGTCGAAGGGAAATTATATTTCATCTTAAATTTCTATGAATTTATGAATGAAATAAAAAAAAAACATAGGGTCGCGAAATTAATATGATTAGGTTTTCTTATTTTAACTATCTGATCATACAACGCATAGTCTTCTATAATAATAATAAAACATATGCAGATATGAGGAAAAATTATAATTAAACAATATATAAATTAATCTAAAATTAAAATTAAAAATATAAAAAAAAAATGCAAAATATTTAAAAAAAACAATTATCAACATTAAATAATGTATAAAAAATATTATAAAACAAAATATAATAATCATAAATATTGTAGAAAGAGAGAAACAAAAAATAAGAACTAAGTCATCACAAAGATAAAATTCAAATTGTCTTTAATTTTAAATTCTACATAAAATATTTTAAAAAAATATTTAAAATCAGTTTAAATAAGCAAAGAAAAATATACAACAATTATTTGGCGGGTTACATTAATTTTCGTTAAAATTGGTTTTACGTTTGAAATTATTATATTTTATAACATATTAATAATATAAAATTACTTCGAAGAAAATCAGCAAGATGGCACTCGGCACTTCGATCGAATTGTCCGAACATCTTCTCATACAATTTAAACTTAATAAATTTACTAAATATTTTTAATCCAGCCAGATTTTAATTTGAAAATTATGAAAACAAAAGCAATTAAATTTAAAAAATAAAATATAACAAAATCTTTTATAAAAATAAACTAAAAAATAATTACACTTTCATATAAAATATCTAAAAAAAAAATTAATCACAAAAATATACTGTAAAATTGTCTACTAACTAATTTAAATAAACAATTTCAGAAGAACAAAATAAAAATTGCCTAAAATAATTTATAAAATAAATAATAAAAAAAAAACATTAAACTATTTTTTACAGGTTTTAAATATTTGTGAGTAAAAAGCAGTAAAAAAACAAAATGGTGCAGCTGATATGCGGACATGCGGTGACTTTTAGAACTAAATTATTTGTTTAATGCGATATTTACTAAGTAGCGTCTCAGTGCGGTGAATTTTAGAACTAAACTTCTATTTAAAAAATTACATTTTCTATAGAAGTTTCACAAAAAAAAATGGTTTCATACCAGGTCTATTACATCACTAATAAATTGTCTCTAGATTACCGAAAATTCACCATCCAAAATTTTGGCGATATCTTTTGAATTTTTTTCTATACAAATTTTTGATCGATTTTTTTAATTAATATTTTTTTTTTCATCATATAATGTCTTCAGAAAATGGAGGATTCGATTCGTTTGACCAAACGCAGTAACTTCTTAAAATCTCTAATTTCACCCAATAATTAGCTTAAATTTTATCAATTCATCTGCTTGAAATTTCTTCAAAAATTATCTCAAGAAAAGCGATAATTTTAAAAGAAAATGTTATCGAAAGGTCAAAAACTTTTTTTAATATCCAAAAATATTTTCAATTTAAACTTAATTTTTTAAAAGATCCAAAATTTTTCAAAAAATATTTGATGAAATTTCATGTCTAACGCCGGATTTACAGTAGACTGAGAAATTTTTTCCGACACTTACTTAAGCTGGCCTACAACTGAGTGTTAGTCTGAGCCTCGTTTAACATCTTCTGCCAGGTAGACCTATTCACCGCCAACGCTCTCCAATTGACTACTCCAAGGGTTCTTAAATCATCTGATAGTGCATCTTTCCATCTAGCCTGCGGGCGCCCTCTACTTCTTCTCCCCTCTGGGTTAAAAATAATTAGCTTGGCAGGTATCCTGTGACTCTCCATTCGTAACACATGTCCCATCCAACGTAGTCTATTGGTTTTAATGAAATGCACTATATCTTGTTGACCATATAGAGCTTTAAGTT